>QJOA01000052.1:0-192470 GCA_004155915.1 Monosporascus sp. CRB-9-2
ATATAAATTATTAAATTTTATATAAATAATCCTTTAGTTTGGTAATTAATAATAATAAGGTTTTATTTTTAATAATAATATTATAAAATTATTTATAATTAATAATAAATCATAATTTTTTATTTCCTTTTGGTACGAAAAACATAAAATATTTTGTTAATAATTTAAAACGTTATATATTACTTTTATTAACTTATTTCCGAAATAATTACGTAATATTTTTAATTTTATTTAATTTAAATTATAAATAAAATAAAAAATAATCGTTTTATTATTTTTAAAAATTATTTCCTAATTTTATTCGTTATAAAGTAATAATTTTATTTTAAACTTTTTTTAAAATAATCGTTTATATTTATAATATTTTAATAATATTTTAATTATTTATTTTAGTAACTTTTAAATTTTAATAATAAATCGTTATTTATTTACCGAAATCGTATTTTAAGGTTTGTAATAATATGCCGTATTTTTTTAATATACTTTTTATTTATTACATATTTTATCCCTAATAATAATAAAATTTTTATTATATTTTTATGCCTATATTCGTTAATTTTATTAATTAAATATTAAACTGTTTCGTTATTTATATTTTACATATCGGTAAAAAATAAAATAGAATTTATTTAGCTAATTTTTTAATCAATAATTAAATTATATTGCTTTAATTATAATAATCCGAAAATTATATCGCAATTCTTTTTAAAAATAATATCGAAATTAATAATTTTTTTTTTCTTTAACGAAAGTTTTAAAGTAATTAATCTTGCATTTAATTTATTTGTTATTATAACTAAATATTTAATTTTCGGCATTTTCGACCTTATAAAAACTTTCTTTATTTTGCTATAATAGCTATAACTTATTTATTATTTTTAAAGCAATATAGTTTCTTTATATAATTTTATAATTTATTATTATAATATACCGTTTTTTTAATTCGTACTTATATTACAATTAATTCTTTTTTTATTACTTTTATTACGTACAAAGCTTTTTTAAGGTATTATTATTTACCTCCATTCTTTTTACCAACCTAAAGCTTTTTTATAGGTAACGTTAATTTTTTAAGTTGTTTTTAAGCCTAATAATTTGTTTTAAAAGATATTCGTTCAACTTTTACAGTTACTATAAATATTTATCTTATTATCGTAACGTAACTTTTAAATAAATAATTTGCTTTTAAAAGGCCTCCTTAATAATATATTCTGGTTCTAACACTTTATTTTCGTAAAAAAATAAAAAAATAAAAATAAAAAAATAAAAATAAAAAGAAGTAAAATAAAAAAAAGGAATCTTCCTAAAAAACGCTTTATTTTATTAAGTTTTTAATAAACGCCAACTAAAATTATAAATCCGTAATCATTTTTTGGCAATATTTTTCCATTATTCTTTGAACTAACTTTTTTTACGTCTAATAATCGTACTAATTATAATAATAAAAAAGGTCCTTTATAAGGTAACTTTTTCCTTTCAGCTAATTCCTAAATGTTGCTAACTAGTCGATTTCGTTTTTGGTTATCATTTTTCGCAAATATCGGTACTACTTTTAATCTTTCGGGTCGTCGTTTATCTAATTATTAAAATTAAAACCTTATTATCATATTCGTATAATCCGTTATACGATATATTCCTTATAATATTTGTATATTCCGTATTAATATCGTCTATAATTAACGGCATAAAACCTTCCATACCGATCAGGCTTTTCTAGGCACAAATCTTTATTCTATTCTCGGTATTCCTTAATCTAAACGTCGAATATTGCTTAATCATTTTTTCTTTATCGTCATTATAACTGGAAAAGTAAAATATGTTTTTTAAGTTTTTTCCATCTTTTATGCTTTTAAAGCCATTTCATAAAAATAAGCTTAATAAAAATAACCTTTTTAATTATTATTTAAAATAACTTTTTATTTTTTTTAATCCTTATAATATTTTTAATTAAAGGTTATAAATATTTCGGATATAAAATATATTAATTATTTTTTTATGTTTAATTTCCTGCCGGTATTAACCTTTAAAAACTAAAATTTATTATCGTAATTACTTTTAACTATTATATTATCGTGTAATATATCCTTATTTTTTATAATTATAATAAATAATTAAGCTTTTTTTAAATTAAATAGTTTGTAACTTTATAAATTTTAAATAAATTGCGTAAAAAATTAAAAATAAATTACGTTTTTTTCTTTAATTAAGTTTAAAGTAACCTAATTTCGGAATAAAATATCCTTTTTTTTTATTAATTTTTAAATGATCGGTTATCGCTTTTTACGGCTTTAATAATTTATTTATTAAAACTTATAATCCGGTCCTTTTTAATTAATTTATTTTTTACATCCTTTTTTACTTCTTTATAAAACATATTAATTATAATATTATTTTTATCGTTTTCGTATCCGGCTTTAACGGTTAATCTTTTAAATATTATAATATATTTAAATATTAATTTTTTTATCATAACTAAAAACGTTTTTAAATTACGCTTCGTTTTTCGTTTAGCTTAATAAAATTATTTTAAATTTTATTTTCGAAATGAATATAATATTTAAATATTTTCTTAATAAATTTTTTTTAAATCTTTTAATTTATAATTAATTTTGCATAATAGGTTCGAACCAATTTACGGCATTTTTAATAACGCAAATTACTATAACAAGAATTTAATCCGGCAAATTTTTTAATCCCAAAAATCGGAAATACGTTTTAGCTTAAATAAAAGATATTTAAATGTTTTTTTTAGCGTAAAATTCGAGTTTTTTAATTTTAATTTTAAATTAATTTTTAAATTATTTAACCTTATCTTTAAATCGGGTAACCTCTACCTAAAATTACTAAATAACGTTATTCGAGATATTATTTAACATAATAACAACATTAAATATTATTTAAAATTTAACAATATTATTAAATAAAAACTTATAATATATAACGGTTATAAACTTAATTTATTATTAAACTTAATCGTATAATTTATATTAATAATAATATTAGAAAAATCTAAATAATAAAATAAAAATTATATTTAATAATAATAAATAATCGTAAATAATTTAAATAACCAAATTATATTATAAATTAATATGATTTAAATTATAAAAATAATAAACGTATATATATTTATCTTAATTCGACGTATTCTAACTAGCTCGATCTATTTATAATGGTCGAATTTTATTAAGCTCGTCGAGCCCGTCAAGCCATTTTCTTTATTCGATTAGCTCGAAACGCCAAGCCCTATTTTTTCCACTAAACCCATCGAGCCGGTTACGTAAGCCAAGACCCATTATCGAAGATGTCCACACATCCTCCGACAGTCTGGCAATGGGCCAAGTTCTTGGGTCATAACATTATATTTATTGCTTGTTAAAGTTATAGCTTTTTATTTTATTTTTCTTTTAGCGAGTAAATTTTCTTAATTAGTTAAACTTTTTAAAAATAATTATTTGCGGGGTATTTTTCCGCTATCAAGAATTTCCGTAATGTTTATTAATTTTAATTACTTTTTAATCTCTTTAAACGGTTTTTATAATAAAGCTTTTATTATTTATAAATTAATATATTATTTAATATGCTATATAAACAAACGTAATAAATATTATCGTACGTATACGTATATTCTATTTTTTTAAAAGTTGTAGGTAAAATTAAAAAAATTCGGATTTATATTATTTTAAAAAAAGAAATAATAACGTAACGTATTTATACTTTAATTAATAAACCTTTTAAAGTTTAACAATAAACTTAAAATTAAATCAAAACTAGAATATTATTAATAATAAACTATAATATAAAGAATCGTATAAATAAAATTATAATTATAAGTAATGTCAGGTTATTAAGTTATTACGGCTTTTCGCTTTTTTAAAAAATTAAATGTAAAAAGCGAAGCCTATTTTTTAAAACTAATCTCAAACACCATATAATAAATTACCCTAATAATAAATAGGCAAAACATACATAAATCAATAATAATGTATATATTTAGAAGTCGTCTAATAACGTAATAATATCTTTTTTAATATAATAAAGTTACTTAGGCTATTTAAAATTACGCTATCGTTTTTTAGCAGATTACTTTTTAATATAATTATTAATTATAATTTAATCGTTAACTTTTATAAATTTTAAACGTTTAATAACTTTATCTTTCGCCGCTTTAACATTTACTAAATTTGTAAAAATTTTATTACGTTATTTAGTAATAGTTTAAGGTTTAAAACGTTCGTATTTTTCGAATTTCGTTTGTAGATTACGATTTTCGTAATAAAACGTAATATTTTCGGTATTAAAATCGTTAAATACTTAGCCGCTTTAGTTATTATATTCCGTATATCGCGAAAAACTTTCGTATAATTACGTACGGCCGTTCGTATATTTTTTTATAATTCTTTAACCTTATAGAAAATATGAACGATTTTGCTACGTGTTATAATTACTTTTTCCAGTAATATTTTCGGCTTAAAGGCCGGTTAAGATATTATTTCGGAATTTTTTATTATTACTTTTAGGTTAAAAAAATATTAATATAACGTTATCCGGTTTTAATATTTTATCGGTAAAGGTAATTTTTATAACCTTACGATATATTTTTAATATACGGCGTTTATATTAAAAGGCAGTTACGAAAATTTCGCCGGCCTTACGTAACGTTTTATAATATTTCTATTTTTTTTTTAAAAAAGCAACGTTAAATAATTAAAGGTTAATATTCGAATAAAGTAATAAATATATAAAAACGAGTTTATTTTCTATGTATTTTTATATAAATGTAAAAGATACGTATATAATATAATTATTTAAAATAAATAATTATTATTTCTAGTAAAAACGTATTTTAATTTCGGAAAAAAAATTAGTTATTTTAATGTAATAACGATATTAAATTTACTTTTTTAAAGTTAATATATTTATAACTTTTTCGATATCGTTAAGAAATTATTATTTATATACGATAAATTTATTAAAAATATATAACCGTATATTTCTCTATATGAAACCCATATATTCGATAATAAATATTTATAACGTTGTTTCCGATTTTTTAAGTTTCGTACGAACCGTTTTTAAGTTTTTTACGATTGTTTTATTAATTTGTTCCCTTTTTTAAATACCCGTTTTATTTATATTATATTCGTTCGTAGGCTAGATATTATATTTAGTTTGGATTTGAGCTAAGAAAAGGAAGAATTTATATATATTGTTACGATTACGTGTTTCGAAACGTTGTCGGAGTATAATTTGTTCTTTTTTCGTATGCATTTTGTCGTAACGTTCGATAAATCAATTAACTTAATGCTTCTCGACGGTTCCATTAAGGTTTAGCAGGGTTTCGGCTATTTGACGAACCTGTTTTTTTATAAAGACGTGATTGCATATTTTTTAAAGCAATATTTAGTTAACGAATTTCCGCTTTTCTTAATTCGAAAGCTTACGCGTTATTACTTTAACTTCGAAATGCGATTTAAAGCTATAAACGCGGTAAGATAAGGTTGACTGGGTTATATCAAATCGCAAACTTATAAAAGTTTTTAAATTACCTTCCGTAATAAAATCTTTTACATCTTATATTCTGCGTTTACGGTCGAAATTAACTATTTTTACTTGAAATTAATTAATTAAATAGTTATTAAAATATTTCAATATAAAGTTATAAGGATTATTTATTGTTATAAAGAAAACTTGTATTTATTATTAAGGTAATTTATTATGTAGAGTTCGAGGTTAATACTTAGGTCTCGCTAGCTTGTTACGGGGATTTGGAATTTAATTAGTTAATTATTAACGTTATAAAACGTTGCCTCACTAAAATCAGGCCCTATTTTTAAGGTTGGAGCTGCGCCGCAGACGCAGCCGTAACTAGAGCCTTCGGCTTTAGAAGCACCTGCAAAGGTTAAATATATCGATTAAACCTTATTAAGAAAATTCTTTACAAAAATAACAAAACCTTAAAAATAAAGCTTGATATCTTAATATAAAAGTTTTACCTGTTTATCGGGAGGCTTATACAAATTATTAAAAATTATTAAAACGAAATTATCGAATATAACTTTAATTTAACGTTATTTATTTTATAATTACGAAAGGTTAATTTAAAATTAAAATCTTTATCGTTTTATATATGTATAGTTTTAATTAAAATGGAACTGCTATTATTAACTGAACTAAATAGCTGAAAATCTGCTTATCGGTATGCTATAACTATATATTCTATTTTCGCCAGTATAATAATAATATAACCTTACGAATTAAAATAATGTTATATAAAATTTAAAATTACCTGTAATAAATCTCAAAATATTTTTTTTTTCTTAATTAATTAAGTACGCAAAATATATTAAATGGTTTGGAGTAAATATTTTAATTTTTTAAAAACCTAACCTTTTAAAGCAAAGTATTTATTTTTATTCGATAGCTTTACCGGTTCTTCGCCGATATAAACGTTATTAACTTATACGTTAACGTTAAATATATAGCCGGTAACCTTATAAAAACTTTACGCCGTTGGTTTGTTCGTTTTATATTAAGTATTATGTTTAATAAGTAGAGCCGTATTTTATAAAAAGAATAAGTTGATACAGTATATAATTTGGTTTTCGGTTTGCGTATATTGTAATTGCCAGTAACGTTATAGAAAAGAAAATCACGAAATATGGCGGCTTTTATAAAGCCGGCAATTTATTAAAATATGGTTATAAAGCAAAAGTCCGGCGGTTTAATATTAACCGTTTTAAAATAATAATTTTTTTTTATATTTAAAGGTTAAAGCTTAAATTAAGCGTATTTAAACTTTTTAATAATTAATATATCCAAGTTATAAAGTATTAATTTTAGAATTTAGCTCGATAACTTACGTATTATTATTAAAACTATTATTTATGTTAATAATAAAGCGAAAATTATAAATATTCGTAATTACTTAATTAAAATCTTAATAAACCGGAGATATTTATTAAAAGTTATAAAAAAAGTAATTAAATTTTATAACGTTAAAATGTTTTATAGGAATTAAGCTCGCGTATATAACAAATTAAAATAGTTTGATAATTTTATCCGTATTGTAATATTTACCGTTGTTTTTGGATTAGGTATAAATATTCCGGATCTGGAAAATTTATAGTAACGATTCGGTCGAACGGTTTGCGGTTATAAGCAATTAAATATAATTAGCTATAGATAAGCTATAATGTTTGTACCATATTAAGCGTTCGATAGGTATAGAATTAAGCAGTTTATTGCAAAAAAGGCTAAAATTTGCCTCACTAAAATCAGGCCCTATTTTTGAAGTTGGGGCTGCGCCGCAGGCGCAGCCGTGGCTAGAGCCTTCGGCTCTAGAAGTACCTGCAAGGGTTAAATATATCGACTAAACCTTATTAAGAAAATTCTCCATAAAAACAACAAAATCTCAAAAATAAGGCCTGATATCTTAATGTAAAATTTTTACCTATATATTAACAGGCTTATACAAATTATTAAAATTTATTAAAATAAAATTATCGAATATAACTTTAATTTAACGTTACCTATTTTATAATTACGAAAAGTTAATCCAGAATCAAAATCTTTATTATTTTATATATGTATAATTTTAATTAGGATAGAACTGTTATTACTAGCTAAATTAAATGGCTTAAAATTTGTATATCGTATATTATAACCATGCACCCCTTTTTTATCAGCATAATAATAATATAACCCTATAAATTAAAATAATATTATATAGGGTTTAAAATCGTTTATAATAAACCCCGAAATATATTTTCTTTTTAATTGACTAAGTATGCAAAATATATTAAACGGTTTAAGGTAAATACTTTAATTTTTTAAAGGCTTAACATTTTAAAGTGAAACGTTTATCCTTATCCGATAGCTTTACTAGTCCCTTACCGATATAAACGTTATCAACTTATACGTTAACGTTAAATATATGTCCGATAATTTTATAAAAACTTTACGCCGTCGGTTTATTCGTCTTATATTAAATATTATATTCGGTAGGTAAGGCCGTATTTTATAGAAAAAATAGGTCGATACGGTACATAATTTGGTTTTCGAAAAGCTTAATATGCTTTTCGTTATTAAAACAGTCTTCGAAAAGTTCTTAATTATCCAAACCTTTATTTTAATAACTGACTTAATTATTATCTAAATCGTATTATTAATAAAATTGGCCGAAAAATAACGAATTTTTGTATTAATAATATTATGTTTTGCTTTTGTTTTAATATTTACAGATATAAAAATTCTTAATTTAAAGATATTTAAACGTATAATTACTGGATAGCATAGTTATATTATTTTCGTTCCTGAATAAATATCGAACGATTAATTCCAAGTTATTATAAATAATTTTATTTTTAAATAACGATATAGCCTGGTTGTTATTAATAAAGTATATTTATTATCGAAATACAAAGATTTCCGGGCTGAATTTGTTTATATCCGTAATTTACGTTTTGTTCTTTTTCTTTATATGCATTAGTTTACATATATTGTAACTGTTAATAACGTTATAAAAAAAGAATTGCAAAATATAACGGCTTTCGTAAAACCGGCGATTTATTAGAATATGGCTATAAAGCGGAAATCCGGCGATTTAGTATTAACCGCCTTAAAATTAATATTATTATCTTTTTTATATTTAAAGGTTAACGTTCGAATTAAACGTATTTAAATTTTTTAATAATTAATATATTTAAGTTATAAAGTATTAATCCCAAGATTTAGCTTAATAATTTACGTATTATTATTAAAATCATTATTTATGTTAATAATAGGGCGAAAATTATAGATATCCGTAATTATTTAATTAGGATTTTAATAAACCGGAAGTATTTGTCGAAAGTTATAAAAAAGGCGATTAAGTTTTATAATGCCGAAATGCTTTATAGGGACCAAACTTGCGTATACGATAAATTAAAACAACTTAATAATTTTATCCGTATCGTAATATTTATTGTTGCTTTTAGATTAAATATAAATATCCCGGATAGTGGTCGAATAATGCAGTAAGAAATTTCGAAAAGCTTTTCGTTAAAGAATTTATGGCAACGATTCGGTCGAACGATCCGTGGTTATAGGCGACTAAATATAACTCGCTATGAACAAGTTATAATATTTGCACTATATTAGGCGTTCGGTAGATGTAAAACTAAGCCGTTTATTGTAGAAAAGGCTGAAATAGCGAAAAAAACTTAGGCCCGGCGGGCTAAAAACCGTACCACTTTTAAAAATATAAAGGTCGTAATAAAAATTACCGTAATTAATTCGAATAATAAAAACCGATACGTAATTTATTACGAATAATACCGATTAAAACGAAATAATTATTAAATCTTAATTTTATTTTTTAATTAATTAAAATAGTATTTATAAACTTTTAAAATGGAATAATTTTAAGTTACGGATCCAGACGAAAATTGTTACGGCTAGCGAAATATAGCATAATAGCTAGTTTATTGGCGCTATAAACGAAGATTTTAAGCTAAAGAAAAAAAGGAAAGAAAAGCAGAATTGTAAAGTGCGTGAAGATCTATAAATGTTCCCACTCTTTGTATGGTAGGTGGCTAGTTTCTGTGGCAACTGTTAGCCTTATGTAACGGTTACCAGCTTTACGGTTTGATCCTGATGGTTGCCGTTATATTATCTTTTTTTAAAAACTTATATACGATTAAAAAAAATATGCAAGTTTTTGTTAATTATAAATACCGTTTTTTTTTATTAATCCGGTTCCTGTTTTCGCGGTTTTATTATTATCGGGATGATTTTCGTTAATTTTATCGGTAATTATTATACGTATTTATTTTTATAAACGGACCGGTAATTTAAATATTTTAAAATATTTTATATAAAACCGTTTTATTACGATCGGGATATTTTTAAAGTTAATTATGGAATATTATATTTCGTTGGGATTGTAACCTTTTTATTTAGTTTAATATTGCCGCTTTTTATGGCGCCCGTTAAATTTTAATTATTTAATTTATTTTATTTCGAATTGTAATTTACGGTTAATTTTTTTAAATAATAATAATATTTAAATTTATTAAGATAACGGGTTACCGTCAGCTTTACGTAATTAATTGGCATAAAATAAGCTAATTATTTTGTAATTCGACGGCAAATTAAAAACGAAATTATATTTACGTTTTTTTATAACCTTAAAAGGTTTTATTTATTATAAATTTAAACAAATAATTAATATTTATATTATATAGTTTTTCTTACGAAAGAAAATTTTATTGATGATTTTAAAATTAATTAAATAACGTTTTTTATTAATTTATATTTTTTTAACGTTTTTACGTTTTTAAAGCGGTTTTTTTTAATAAACGTTTAAACGTTTTTAATTTGTTTAATAATTATTAATATCCGTTAAATTAGTTCGGTTTTTATTTTTATTATATTTAAGTTTAACGAAAATAAATTTCGGATATTTTTATTTAATATTATTTTTAATAAAATTATATTAATTAACAAATATTATAATAAATTATACGCGAAATCTAATGCCGGTATATATACGTTTTAATCGTTTTGGTATTTATTAATATATAAAAACGTAAATATTAATTTAATTTTTAATTTATAAATTTAATAATTTTTTAAGTTTATAAATATAAAACGTTTCCGTAACGATATTTTATATCGGTAAATTTATTTAATTTAATTAAAAATTAAAAAATAAATTATTTTATATTATTGTTAATTTAAATAATAAATATTTTAAGGAAACGATATAAATATCGATAATATCGGTTAATTAAAGTTTCGATAATATTAATTTTTTTTAATTAATAAAATTATTATAATTTTATTAAATTTATTAATAAACGTTTATATATAATTATAATTATAACGATTTTTTAGCATATTTTTTCCGTCGACGACGACGTAATTTTAAATATTATTCGGAATAAAAAAAGGATAAAAAAGTTCCGGAATTTTGTTTCGAAACGTTTTATTCCGACGATAATTGTAATAGTTCCGAATATATTATCGGATATTTTGTTTAAACCGGGATTAAATATATTTCCGTTTTAATATTTTAATTATTTTGTTTTAATTAAAATACGCGAATATTTTAAATACGTAAATTTCGTAAATTAATGTAATATGAAAAAAGATATAACCGTTAGTTATTTTTTCGGGTATTATTAATTTGTTATTTTTTTTGCTTAAGTTTTATATTTTATTTTCGCGACGGATAAAATCGATTAAGTTAATATTTTATAAAATATTTTCGATTCGTATTTTAATCGATATTTCGTTAATAGTAATAATAAAAAAGTTTAATTATTTTGGCGGAATTAAGGCCTGGCTTTTTTTTTTTAGGTTTTAATTATAAGCAAATTTACCGTTTTTCGTAATAAGGTATTTACGGCGACATTTTCTTTATTAGGTTAATATTAAAAGATAATATCGAAGTTAAAAAAAAAGTCGGTTTATTAGATTTGGCGCGTAAAAAGAATACGTTTATTTATAAAGTATAATAAGGTTTGGTAATTAATAATAATAATAAAAATTTATTTTTAAAGTTTAGGGTAATAATATTCGAAAGTTTGAATTATAACGAATAATTTTCGGTTTTAAATAAGATATATTTTTTTGTTGTTATTAAATAATATTTTTAATTACGTTACGGGATCCGTTTATTTTTATTTTGGTCGGTTGACCAGATCGAAAAAAAGCCAGAATTGGGGTTTCGTAAGTAAATCGTTTTATTTTTTCGAAAGCCTTTTTTTGTTTAGGTTTTATTATAAAAAGGGTATTTTTTTTAATAAATGGTTTAATAATTCGGTTATGCCGTTTTTATGATGGCAAAATATTTGTACATAATTATAAAGTTTTATAAATAAACGGATTACGGTACGGTTATTAAAGTTTTTGAATTTTTATTTTTAAATTACCTTAATTTTGGTTAGGTTCATAAAAATATTTACGTTTATTTTTATAATAATATCGAAATAATCCATTTTTTTAATATTAAACCGGAAATTTTTGATATTTTTTTAAAAATTAGTTTTGTATAACCGGTAAATAATTTTTTTAATATTTTTAATATTTCTTTTCGCAGCCGAAATAAATTAATACGTTATCGGCGTAAACGTTTACGTAATAATCGAAAAATTCATATAATTAGGTATTAATAAACGATTATTATTAAATAAAATTTATTTTAAGTTTAAATAAAAGTATTTTTTATTAAAACGTTTTTTAACGGGTTTTAAATATTATTAAATATTCCGATCCGATAACGATACGAAGTTTATAAAACGTTTAAATAATATCGATTTTGGTAAAACGTTTAACGTTTTGGTAGTTAAATAAAGTACCGTTAAATAAAAGGGTTAAAATAAAACGATTTTTTAAATATTAATTTTTTTAACGGTAATCGATATAAAACCGGCGTTTTAACGAATCAGGCTTTAAGGTAAATAGGATTAAGACGGCGTTTTTTTGTATATATAGTTCGATAAAGTTTATTTTTAATAATTTATTTATTATTTCTTTTTTTAACGGAAAATATTGGATAGGCGTCCGGTAAGTGGGGGGTTTAAAGGCGGGTATCAGCCGGTCGAGTTCCAGAATTACGTTATGGCTAGGTCGGAAGTTTGAAAAAGTGTTGGCTTTTTTTTTCGAAAAGAATTTTTTTAAATGGGCGAGGGGTTTTAGTAAAAAGCTTCCGGATTTGTTTTACGTATTTCGGATCCTTATTTTCGGGAAAAAGGATTTTTTGGCCGTTATATGGTTTTTATTTTTACAAAACGGTTAACATTACGACGTTCGATTTTTTATTTTTAAAAGGAATAACTTTTTAAGGTAACGGAAATTTGCTTTATCGTTCCGGTACGGGGGTCGGTCTTTAACTTGTTCGTTAGCGAGGCGATAACTGCATTATCCTTAGCGATTTTTATCGCGGAAATGGTCGGTTTGGTATCGTAGATAGTCGGCTTAATATCGCAGATGGTCGGCTTAATATCGAATATGGTCGGCTTGGTATCGTAGATGGTTGGCTTGGTATCGTATATATCCGGTATGTCTTTTTTTTTTAATATATCTGACGAAGTGGCAGGTACGGGTACGGGTATTAGCGTGGGGTTATTTTCGGGTTTTCTTTATGAACGTCGGAGGATTTGGTATTATTTATCGGCTTTTTCCATAATGCGGTTACGTCGGTTAACGTTTTTCTAAACCTTAGGGTCGACGTACCCGTTTAATAAGTATCGGGCTGGAAGTTTAATTACTGGTAAGAACTTGGTTAAAGCTAAAAGGTTATCGGGCCAGATAATATTTTCGTTTTTGTAGTTTAATAATAAGTTATATTTTTTTATTTAATTAAGATTTATAAAAATGTTATGTTTAGTATTTATAATTTAGAAAACTTGATCGGGAAAACGTTATCCGTTAATTTTAAGTGTTATAATTATCTGGGCTTTTATTTAGCCGGCGGGTTGTTTCCGGTAATCCTGTAACTGAATCGGTTTTTTTAGCCGGATAATATAAATTTGTAATCGTTTTTTTTGTTTATTTAACGAAAAAGGTGTTAATAAAAAATCGGGTTTATATTTCGGTATTATAAAAAGCGGTAATATATAGGTTAATTTTATTTATTTAAATTTGCGTAATTTTAATAAAAGTTTTGTATTTTTTGGAGTTATTTATTTTCGTTATTGTTAATATAAAAAAGATTATCGAGAAGTTTTCCGACGGTTTTAATTTTTTTTTCGATTTATTGGAATTGGACGAATTTTCTATTATTTTTATTGTAGTGACCTTTTTTTTGTTAAGGTAATCGTTAATTTTATGTTCCGTTTTGCCATAATTAAAATATGTACCAGTTTTTTAATAAACCTTTTTTTTAGTTTCCGATAAAGGCTTACCGGTATTCCCCGAAATTTTCGATTTGCCGGGATTATTATTTAAGCGGGGTTTTTTGTTTTTATTTTTTGGTTTATTAGGGTTATATAATTAGGGTTTATGTTTTTGCTGGCGGTTTTTATAAGTAAGTTAATTAGTATAAACGGTTATAATAATGCAGTTATAAAACTTTTTATAAATAACGTTAGGATTACGATTATTTTTAAAAAGACGTAGGTTAAGGTTTGGGGAAATATATTTTTATAGAACTTATTTTTATTCGTTTTCGGTAATTTTGGTTTTTTAAGCGAAAACGTTAAATTTAGAAATAAAATTGTAAATATTTTAATTTTTGCCGGGCTTAAAAGTAAAAGTACGGAAGGTTTTTTTGGTAACGGAGGTTTAGTTCGAATTATGATATAATAATTTTAATATTTAAATTGTTTCGGTTACGTAAAAAAAAAGGTTACGTAATTGATTGGCAACGAATTTTAATTATTTATTCGGCCTTTTTTTAAAAAAAATTTATTAAATAAATTATACGGATTTTTTCGTTCCGAAAGGTTAATTTATTTATTTCAAACTTATTTGCGATTTTACGGATTTAAGCGTTAAATTTAATTTTATTACTGTTAAATTTAACTAAATCGTTAACGTAAATTTTTTTTTTCGGTTATAATTAAAACTTATATTATTAATTTCTGCAAATTTGCGGAAAGTAGGTTATATTGCCATATTAATAAAACGATACGTATTGGTATTACCGAAAGCGTTATTAATTATGTTTTCTCGGCGAGGGCGGTCGGCATCGTCGGAAGGAATAAGGGAATAATAGTTTTATTTAGCTTAAAAGCGAACGATTTTGTTGCGAAATTTTTTAAGTTTTTCCTGGATATTCTGGTTATCGTTAGCCATTTTGTCGATTAGCTACCTATCGGGGTTGGTTTCCGAATGGCTATAATTTTGGTTTTAATAATTTCAATTTTGGTAATTTTGGTTTTGGTCTAATAAATCTTTTATTTTTACGGATTCGGTTTCGTTTTGCGGCACGTCGCTTTTTACCGTTTCTTTAAAGTATTCGTCGTTTTTTATATTTTGGTCTAGGTTTTGGAAAGGTACTTTATTTTTTGCATTTTTAATTTTACCTTTAACTAATCTAAGTCGTTTTAAACGTTAATTAGTTAATAAATAATTTTTCCTAATAGATATCTAATTTTAATACTGGTTAATTTGGGTTTTGGTTTTAGGTTTGGTTTAAAACGCGTTATTTTTCGTCGTTACGTATTAACGTAAAAAAGGTTAAGTACCTTATTGATTAATCGTTAGGCCAGCGAAAAAGGGAATAAGCTTAGAATAATGTTACGGCCAGCGAAATATAGCATGATAGCTAGTTTATTAACATTATAAACAAAGATTTTAAACTGAAGAAAAAAAAAAAAAAAAGGCAAAGTTTTAAAATGCGTAAAGATTTATAAATGTTCCTATTTTTTATATGGCAGGTGGCTAGTTCCTGTGGCAGCTGTCAGCCCCATGTAACGGTTGCCAGCTTTACGGTTTGATCCTGGTAGCTGCCGTCACAAAAATAAGGCTTTAATAACATACGTTATTTAACGGCAAATATATTCGTAAGGTAATTTTAATATATTTAAAAAAAAACCAAGTTGTTATAGTAGAAAAAAACTATAATAACCTTATTCCGGCTAAACTTTATTATAATTTATGTATTTTTAATTTTATTTATATACCCGAATTTTTAAATCCGAAAATATTTATATAAAAATAATTAAAAGCCGGTTCGTTAAAAAAAGTTACTTAAAAAATAATAAAATTTTAATATAAACGATAAACGAACGATTTATTTTTTATGTAATTCTTTCCGTTAAGCGGTAATAAAATAAAATAAATATTTATTTTTATTAAATTTAAACAGTTTTTATTTAATACGTTTCCGAATAAGTTAAATGAAATTAAAAATTTTCATTTAGTTTAAAACGTAATCGAATTAATTAAAACGGTTTCCGGATTTAATAAATAGTAATATTAGAACGTTTTAAAAGGTCGCTTTTTATTTACGTTATATTTAATTGACGAAAAACTCGTATTTTTATATCGTAAAAAATATAAGAAATTTTCCATAAACGGTAGAATTTATTTAATTTAAAGTAACGGTGCCGTATTTTTATACCTCGAATCGATTTATATAAATTACAAATTATAGCCGCGTAATAAATTTAATAAAGATTGGAAAAAATTGCGTAATTGTTGTAAATTATGCTCCGTTTTAATTAAAATTTATTAATTATAACCGTTCGGTTTAAATTAATAATTAAGAACAATTTAAATATTAATCCGGTATATGGTTTATACGCCTTTGCGGTTTGGAGTTATAACCCTGGTTATCGTAACGTTTATATTTATATACGTAATTCGCGATATAATAGATAATTTTAATTAAAAGCCCGCCTTGTTTCTTTTGTTTATAACGTCGGTTTAAAACTTATAATTCCTTAATATTTTTAATTTATTAAAGCCGTTTTCGTTGCCGTATCCGTATTTATTTAATTCGTTTGTTTTTATATTATTACCGAAATCACCGGCATTACCAAAAGGTAACGATACATAGTTTAACGTTACGAATAATATATTAAAAAATAAAGCCGAGGTAATAATTGTTATTAAGGTCGGAAAGTGGCGCGTTAAGAATAAACAGTACTTATTTAACGATAATAATAACTATAATATTTTGTCGAAAATTAAAAAACGAAACCCGGCCGGTTTTAATTAAGGTAAATAACGAAAAACGCGTTCGGTTTCGAAACGGGGTTACGGTTATTAATGGGTAGGGTATATTAAAAATTAGAACGTAACGTTATAACTTTTCGTGGTTTTTAACGGTATATTTTTAAGTTCGCTAAAGTACGGGACGTTATAAATATATTTTTTTAATTTATTTAAGTTCGTTAAAGTACGGAACGTTATAAATATATTTTTTTAATTTACCCAAATTCGGTAAAATACGGAACGTTATAAATATACTTCTGTAATTTACCCAAATCCGCAACGATATCTTTTTTATGTTAAAATAACTTGGTCGCGTAAAACGGCTACATAATATAACTATATTTATTATTTGGTTAATTTTAAATTCGTTAAATATTATATAAATATTAATTCTTTTTAATCCGGATTAATTATATATTATTATAAATATATAATAAATTTTATAACTTAAATAATTAACGAACTTTAATATTATACGTTATAAATTATAATTTATCGTAATTATTAACAAATTATTTTTTTTTAATTTATAGCCTTTTATTTCCGATGTCGAATTAGAATTTTTTAAATTTTATTTTTCGATTTCTTTCTTTAAGTTCGTTATATTAACTTTTAATATGTTCCTATTTCTTTAACTTTTAGGGTACCTTAATTCGGATCGATTAACTGGCGTAAGGGATTTATTATGCGGGTAAATAGATAATATCGATAATTTATTTTTAATATCGGAAAGGTTATTCTTTTGCTATATATATAGCTGTTCCGGCGTCCGTTTTTCTTTAAGTATTAGCTCGAAATATTTAGGATCTTAATTTTATAGTAAATCCGAAGCTTTTACGTTTTGTAATTTTATTCCTTTAATTAAGGATTTTTTTCGATTACGGTTTGTTCGAATTAGCTGGTTTAGGGTTTTAATTAGTATTTTCCGGGCCTTATTACTTATTTTACCGCATTTTTTTTAAGGATTTTAATAATTTTATGTTATTATAAACGGATAATTTTTTTAGGGATCTGAAGATATTATTTATTAATAGGTACTCCGCTTTAGGGCTTATTAATATTTTAGCCTACGGTTTTTAAAATTAAGTTTCTTAACGTAAAGGACGTATAAGGGTATAAGGTTTCTGTTGCTTGGTATTGCGCTTTTTTTTTTCGGCGTAGTTGGGGTTCTGGATAGACTTCGGAATTTTTTTGTTTTCAAATCCTATATTTGTATAACGAGAGTCGGATAGCCTAGGTAATTACCAAAGTTTTCGGTACTAGTACCGAATATGTTACGGTATTTAAAAATTTCATTTTTATATATAATTATTTTCTCCCTAGAGGAGACGTGACCGTGTAGACAAAATTGGATAAAATGATAGATTACTACCTCAATTCCTAGGCTTCACTAAACCCATTCCCCTCGCAGCTCCTATTTACGTCGATTCTTGTCGAGGTTCTGGGCGATCTTCGTAATCCGGAGCAACCGGGCAAACCATCGCTCATAATTCTCTTTATATCGTTCCAAAATTTAAACTTCGAAATCCTTAAACTTATTATTATCTTCCTTTTTCAGTTTTATTAATAGTTTCGTTATAGTCGTTATAATTTCCGGCATACGCTTTTGTAAAGATTAATTACCGTCATTTTCGTAAATCAAATCGTATCCGAAGATTAAAAGCCGAAGTTAATCATTTTGGAAAAAATTTTTGGATCGACAGTAATGTCGATAATTTCAGCTCGTCCGGTAATTTTTTGGTAATTCTGTACCGTTAATAAAACGGTTTTAATGGTAATCCTGCAGTTATAGATTACCGGTATCGCATATCCGGATTTACGTAATATGGTATCTTTAGGTAACTTAAGGTATTATAGAAACAATCAAGCCGTAAAATTAGCGAAGGCTCGGAAAGATACCAGCTTTTTATGCGTAATTAAGGTTTATTATTAAAGTTTGCCTTTAAGGTTTGCCTTTAAGGTTTATTTTTAAAGTTTACCGCATAAAGCTTAATATCTCCTAAATTATATTATTTAACTTTACCGAACCAGCTAACGGGCATAAGGTTTACCAGGGTCGAAATTTATCGGCAACCACGTATATAAACCTTCCAAACCGACATCAGTCGAGAAATTGCGTACTTACGGGGTCTAACAATCGGCTTCAGAGTGAGGCTTTATAGGACCGAGGTATTAATCTATCCTAACCGTAAAACCATTAATCAATTATCGTATTCGAAGATACTGAGTATAGTATCTATCGTGCAAATTATATCGTATAATAATTTTCTGTATATTTGGCTCAGCTTGGAAAACAAGGCTTGAACCTATTCGACCTTGCATATATAATTATTTATTCGGCAGTTAATTACTTATAATCGCGAACTTTCCTTTTGCTTAATATTATAAAGATAACGTTTATATAATATATATTATACGATATATCGCGATTTTGTATTTTTAATCGAGATTATAAGATTATTATATTTTTGATATTATTTATATTATGTAGGTTATTATCGATTATAAACGTTCGAAAACGTTAAGCGGCGCGAATTATATAGGCTTTTAGAGAATAAGTACCGGTTAAATTTATAATATGGAGGATATTTGTTTCGCGGTTTTAAAAACTTATTATTTAATAATTTATATTTTTTATTTTGTTAACTTTATTATTATAGTTTGATATAATAAAAAAAACGAATAAAGTTATATATTATTTTATAATTTCGTTTAGATCTGGTAGAAACGGGAATTAAAAATTATTAAAATATATAAAGGCGTTTTTTATTAATGTTTTATAGGTTATATATATATAACCGAGACTTCCGAATAGCTATTTAACTATTATTCCGATATTATCGTTAATAAAATATATGTTAAAAATTATATAATAATAAATAAATTACGTTTTTAAACATATTTTAATAAATTTAATTTTATTAGGGCCGTTTAATATGGGAATTTTATCGAAAATTTGTTTAATAGTATTTATAAATAATTTATTAGTTAATGCAATGTTTAAAGGAACGGTATATATAACTAGAGTTAACCTAAAAAATTAAACGCCATAATTAATATAGGTTATATCGAATAATAACCTGGCGGCATTTATATTTTTATGTACGTTTTAATCTTTTGCCAGATTATTATATAACTTTCGAATACGATTACCGTACTTTATTTTATTAAACGGCGGTGGTACCATTTTGATAATTACGTATTTTAAATGCCAGGAAATAAATATTTATGTATAAGTAAATTGGAGATATTATAAGCTTACCGACGGTATTTTTGACTAATTAGGACGAAAAATAGGAACTGGGGAGGTAAAACGTATGGGATAAAGTAAGGTTTATATGCTAAGTAATTTTTGGATATATATTAATGGTAATATAAAATATATAAAAATTTATAATATATTAATAAATCTTACGGATTACGAATAAGTTATAAAGAAATTCGAAAATAATTAATATAATTAAGATTAAGATTTAAAATTATGTAATTATAGGTATATAAATAGTTAAGTTTATATAAATAATTAAATATTAACCTAAATTAACGTTATTTTTTTTAAAAAATAAAACGATAATTTATAAGAAAAAAATTAATAACCGTATATAAATTGCAAAAAAGAATTTCCTTTATTATAAATTATTTAATGTAATTTATAAAAACTTTTTTAATTAAATGTATATCGAATAAATTTGCTACAGTTATTTAATAAATAATTAATATTATTTATTTAAGTAAGAACTTATTATTTTATTTATTTTTCCAATATTTTATTATATATGATATATTAAATTAATTTATATATAATATAATAATTATTAACCCGTTACCTTTTTATTTAATATTTAAAATTTTTATTATAATATATATTTTTTTATATTTTATAAATATTATAAAATATAAACGACTTTAACGATTATTTAAAAGGGGGTTTTTTTAAATCCTGCTTATAATATATTTAAAATAAACTCGAAAAATTTTAAAGTTTCGATTAAGTAGGTTAAATTTGCTAATAATGTTCTCGATAAGTAGCTTAGTTTTAATAAATAATCTGGCTTCGATAAATAACTTGGCCTTAATAAATAACCTGTCCTTAATAAATAACTTAGTTTTAATAAATAACTTATTTTTGGTAAATAGTTTGTTATTGGTAAATAATTTTAAAGACGGGTAATAAAATTTTAATTTAAAAAATAGCCAGAACCGTTACCGGAGTAATCCGTAACGTAGCATAATTTACGGCCTTATTTTAATTAAAGCAGCTTTGTATTAGTTAGATAATATTCGATTATTTTTAAATATAGAACGTTCCTTACGGAAAGTGTATATTATACGTAGCCGATTTTTAATATTAATTATATATTATAAAGTTATATTAATATAAGGAAGAATTAAAAGGTTATAAATATTTTACGTTTTAACGTTAAATTTAACCTATGCTAATTAAAAAGATTTTACGATTAATAATAATATTTAAGCTAAGTAATATCGTAAAAGGCTGATATTATAAATAAGATTTTTAATTATCGAAAAATATAGTATTTATATAAACGCTAAATGTTAATAATACCGTTTAGGTTATTTTAATTAGTAACGTCCGAAAAAATAATATATATGTTATAACGGATTATACCGGTTTTATAAGTTATTAAATTGTTAAATTAATTACGGATTTTTTATTAATTACGGTTTTTATAATTTAACGAAAAAGATATATAAATCGGGTATTTTATAAACGATACGAAAAAAAGTTTATAATTTTATAAACCGGGCCGGCTGGTAAGAAAATATATGTTATATAACCGTTATATAAATGTTATAATTTATAAAGTTATACAGATAAGAAATATGCAAATTATATATAGGAACGCGGTAAAAAATATTTATACGTAATTTTAAAATATAAGGCATTATTATACGGTCAGAATAAAAATTTTTAAAAAAATTTAAACCCGGATATTATATTTAAAACGAAAATAATTTTAAGCCTTTATAATATAAAAAAAGTTATTAATATAGAAGTTATAATAATACGTAAAAAAGTATAAAACCGGACGAAAAAGTTTTAAAAGGTCTATAAAAATACGAGCTAATAAGTTAATTATAGATGAAATATATAGGTTAATACGAAATTTTATAATATATTTAATCATAAGTAATATAATATTATTTGTATGTTAATTTATTATAATACAAAGAATTTATACGATATAATTATAAAATAAATATACGAACGAGGTATTATTAATTAAAATTATAATAAATTCGGAAATTATTAATATTAAAAATATAATAAAAGTCCGTATTAGTTATAATAAAATGCAAAAATAATAGGAAGGTAAAAGATTATGTTAACGGTTTACTTTTATCTAACGAATTCTTATTTTATTTATCCGATAACGATATAAACGATAATAAATAATTTTAATTAAAATTATTTACCGAATTATTTATAATTTATATTATAAGATTATAATCTTTTTCCGTATATAATATATTACGATTATTTAACGTTAAATTATTTTTAAAGAATTTATTATTAAATGCTTTTCGGATAATTACGTTAAAGTTATTTATAAATTATTTTTTATTTTTTGCTATATTTAATTAATTAAGCTTATTTTCGTTATTATTAATAGGTACGGTATCGTTAAAATTAATAAGTTAAGTTTTTATAATTTTACGGTTTATAATTAAAATATTTTTAAATTTTTAATTATTTTTTGAACCCAAAATAAATATTTTTTTATAAGCCAGAAATTACGAAGTAAAAAATGAGCATATTTAATAATTTCGGTATAAAAATTTCGAATAATATAATACTTATTTCGCAAAAAAATATAACGGACGTAAAATTTACGTTATAAAAAAACACGGTACTCGATTAAAAACAAATTCCGGAAAAAATAATATTAACGTTATATATATTATTTTTTAAACGGCGAAATTTATTAATAAATTATAAGTTATAATATTTGCCCTTTTAATTAAATTTTTTTATACTTTTGTCTTAAATTTTATAAGAACTAAATTTAACGTTAAAATTAAGTTAATAAATATTTGATTTAATATTATAAGGCGTAATATCTAATCGAAATAAAGTATTTTTTTGTCGTAATTATATTAACCAGCCTTATAAAAAAGAATTAATAATATCGGTATTAGCCGCTTAATATAATTAATATCGTTATATCGTATAGTATATAAAAAGTATAAATAAACCTAAACTTTTTGAAAAAAACGATAATAGCTTCGAAATTTTTTATCGATAAAAACGGGATCGTTTAACGGTTGGTTATTATTTATATTCGGGTTAAAAAAATTATTGCCTTACGGAATATTAATTACGGTCAAAATATTTCCGCCTTTATAATTATCTAAATAAAGGTTTTTATTTTATATACCTTGATTAGGATTACATTATTTAAAAAATAATATAAGTAAGCTATATTTCTGAATTAAAGAATAAAATATTTACGAATTATCCGCTAAATTATTTATATTATTAGGTAACGTATGATTAGTAAATAATAACAGAAAATTTTCGTTAAATAAATCCTAATTCGTTAACGTATTTTGATTAAAACTTTACGATATTTCCTTTATTTATTTAACGTAATTAAGATATTTAGAAATCATATTGCGCATAATAATTTTAAATTTGATAACGGTTAATCGGAAGCATATATATTTTATAAATTCGATAAATTATGTTTTTGAAAAAGAAATTTTAATCGAAACATTTTCGGTAATTCTGTATATACCAAACGCTTTTTTTTGTAAATAGTTCGTATTTAATGCGCAATTTTTATAGAAATAACGCAAATATATAAATATTATATATATAAAAGATAAAAAGTTTAAATAAATAAAATTTTAATAATTTTTAACATAATTACGTTATTTTATTTAAAAATTAACGGTTTGCTTTTAAGGTTATTTATATTATATATATTCCGTTTATATTATTAAATTAATAAATACGTATAAATATAAATAGAAAATTTATTTATATATAAAATAAGGCGAGAATAAAAAGGAATTATTATTTTTTATTATATAAATTAATTGCTTTAATTTAATTAGTTTATATTTTCCGAATATAATTAATTATTTTTTAATTTTTATAAATAAAGTAAAAATAATTTTTTTTTAAATTTATATATTATTTAAAAAAAAAATTGGATAAACGTTATAAATACCGTTAATGGTACCTTTGTTTTCGTTAATTATAATTAAAAAAAATTAAACGGCGTTTATTATACGGTATACGTTTTAATTAAAAAAAGCCGAAAATCCTTTATTTATTACGTTTATAAAATATATTAATAAAATCAAGGAATAAAGTTCGGAAAATATTAATTACGAATTAATAAGAAATATTAAATATTATTAAATATTATTATAACGTTTCGTATAAAAAAAAATTATAATATTAATTAAAACGGAATATAAATTATTTTAATCCTTTTTTCGGCATACGATTATAGTAACGGATAAAAATAATAATAATATTTCGTATAACGATATTATAATAAAACGTTATATTATAAATATAATTTTAAATATTAAAGTTATCATATTAAAATATAATATTATTTTGTTATATTTAACCGTAAAATGCGGCTTATCTTAATTAAAATTATATTATTAAAAAGGATTTAATGAAATTACTTTAACGTTATTTAATAATCGGTTTATATTTTTACTTAACGTATAATAATTATTATAAATACCTAACCTTCTTAATATATCAATTTTATTCCGTAAGATATTTAAAAAATAATAAAACTTTATTTAATAAACGGGCCAAATAATTGCCGTTAACCTTAGAAATTATTTTAATTATAATAACTAAAACTATAAAAAACGGATATGTAAAAACGTTTAAGTTATTATTATTATAAAACTATTTCGTTTTTAATCTTATCTTATATAACGAATACCTTTTCCTTAAATAAATAATTACCTGGTTTAAAAGTTTAAACCAATTAAAAATTAATGTTTTTATAAATTATTAATTTTCGTTTAAGATAATATAAATTATATTAATATTAAAAAATAAATCTTTTAATAAAAGGCAAAACCCAGGCCTTTTTACGAAAGCTACAAATTTATCATATAATATATCGTAATATTTGCATATAAAAAGGTTTTAATTAATAAAAGTTATAAACTTTTGCCAACGTTTATATATTACCAGCCTATTTCGTATTTATTCTTTTTATAATATTTTAACCAAATAATAAATTCGAATAATTAAATCGTATAATTGGCCAAAATCGTTATAAAAAATCCAGCTACGAATAAAGTTTTCGAATCCTATATCCGCTCGTCGATTTTGCCAAAATGTTATCGTATATATACGTATATCCTATTTATTTGGAATTATGCAGTAATATAAAGAAAATTCGGATTTATGGTATTTTAAAAGGAAGGATAATAACACGATATATTCGGGCTTTAATTAATGGACTTTTTAAAATTTAAAAGTAATAAAAGGTCTTAATTAAAACTAGAATAATATTAATAATGAACCATAACGTAAGGAATCGTATAAATATAAGTATAACTGCAAATAATGTTAAGTTATTAAATTATTACGGATTGTCGCTTTTTTAAAAAAACAAATGCAGAAAACGAAACCTATTTTCTGAAACTAATACTTAGGCCTCGCTGGTTCGTTACGGAGATTTAGGATTTAATTGGTTAATTATTAACGTTGTAAAGCGGTACTTAAGTGACTTTGAAAAAGAGCCAGCGAGGTCTGAGCTAGCTGAGATAAGCTAAAATAGCGAAAAAAACCCAGGCCCGGCAGGTTAAAAACCGTACCACCCTTAATAATATAAAGATTATAGTAAAAATCGACGTAGTTAACTTAAACAATAAGAAAAACGATACGTAATTTATCGTAATATTTACGTATAAAGGGGTCCTAATTAATAAAAGTTATAAATTTTTGCCAGCGTTTATATATTAATAACTTATTTCGTATTCGTTTTTTTTGTAATACTTTTATTAAACGGTAAATTCGAATAATTAAACCGTATAATCGGCTAGAATTATTGTAAAAAATCCTGTTATGACCAACCAAACTTGGCTCATTGGCAGACGGTCGGAGGTTAAGAAGATTGTCTCCGACGCAAGACTTTGGATCACGTGACATAAATCCGAATAAATCCCCGGATCCAAAGGGATCTATGCACTTAGGAAGTATGGATCCGAAGGGATCTCCGGATCTATAGGGATCCAATTTACTTATACGATATGGATCCGAAAAAATGAACGAATCCAAACGGATCCCAATTAAGATATATACGCTCGTTATTTCCATAGCTTAGATAATACTAACTTGCAATAACAATTAATTACCTAAATTACTTACGGTTATTTATTATTATTAAACGTAATTATTTTTTTATTACTTAAATTCTTATAATATTATTGTTAACATAAACCGTATAACTAGGTTTAATAATTGGTTAAGTTTATAACCGTTATACATTACAAGCTTTTATTTAATAATACCGTCAAATTTTAAACAATACTTAATACTATTACCATATCAACCAATACCGCAAATAACGTTACCCAGTAACTTTAAAAAAAAAATTACCCGACTTAAAAATAAAGTTAAATAATTTAAAAATTAACCCAAAACCGAAACATCGATTATAACGATTACCAAGATTAAAGTTAAAAAGCTCGAACCTTACGATAAAAAAAAAACGT
The DNA here is from genome assembly GCA_004155915.1 of Monosporascus sp. CRB-9-2. Lineage (NCBI taxonomy): Eukaryota > Fungi > Ascomycota > Sordariomycetes > Xylariales > Monosporascus > Monosporascus sp. CRB-9-2. Next base: position 26,380 of record QJOA01000052.1, read on the forward strand.
CCAAACATTTCTTACCCAGGCCAAGGCGTATTTTCGGTTCCTAAAATTAAAAGACCCGCCAAATTAAATTTTTACTATGGCAGCCTGTCTTATTAAAAACGCCGCAAACTAATTTAAGCCCATTATGCGAAATTACCTGCTGGTTAAAAAATCCGACAGAAAAAAAACTACCAAAAAAATCTTTAAATATTATATTAATTTCGAAAATAAACTCCGAAATAATTTTACTAATCCGGATAAAAAACGAAACGTAACCTAAAAACTCCTTTAATTACAATAAAAAAATTAGCATTTAAATATGCTATAATATTTAAAAACCTAATTGTTAAAGCCGGATACGGAAGTAACAAAAATGATACCATAATCGATATATTTTATAAAAAACTAAAAAAAAACGTTAAAAACAAATTAATCAAGGAAAACCGGACCATAAACCTTAATAAGTATATCGCCGAAACCGCAAAAATCGATAATCGACAATTTAAAAAACGACAAAAAAAAAACCCCTTTTATTCCGAAACCAGGTTACTTTAAAACTAACTAAGAAAAAAAACGTAATTCGTTTTCGACCTTTTACGGAATTTACCCAGAACTTATAAAATTAAAAACTATCCAGTCCAAAAGGGGTTTAATCACCTATTATAATTACGGAAAACAGGGATATATTGTACGATAATATAGAAACTAAAAATAACTACGATAATAAACTTTAGCTTTTAAAAACCAGTACCGGAAGGAAACTAGCGATAAAAAAACGATTAATATAATTCGTATCCGAAATAACTATAACCTTTTACCAAAAATACGACAAAAATTAAAAAAAAAAAAAAAAAAAAAAAAAAAAAAAAAAAAAACTATCCTATATAACAATTAAAAAAGCTATTTCCATTAAGCCTACCCTTATAAAATAGCTTTAAAAATATAAAAAATAAAAGGAACTTAAAAAATATAATTTATTTTCCCAGTTACAACAACGACAGAAAAGAAACGATCAGGTAATATTCGACGCTTGAACCAAAAAATACCGAAAATAGGACGAAGATTTATATCCAGAAAAGTCCGATCGATACGAAAGGCTTTATGCCGTTAACTGCAAACGATACCAATACGGAATATACGAAACCCATAAAAAATATATCGCACGACGAATTATGCGAATATAACGACAAAATTTTAATTTTAATAATTAAATAAGCAACAACCCGAAAAATTAAAAATAATATCGATACCTACAAAAAATAACGACCCAAAACGAGATTAATTAATTAACAGCATTTAAAAGTTGGCTAAAAAAAAGAATTACCCTGCAAAAAACCCTTTTTATTATCATAATTAATACGATTACTAAACGTAAAAGGAACTAATTTAAAGGATAATAAAAAAATATTACCAAAAAATGATTACGGATTTATAATTTAATTAGCATTTACCGAAAACTTAATAAAACGATACGCCTTTTAAAAAGAAATTTAATTATTTTGTTTTTACGGAAACGAAATTTTAAAACCAGAATATACCATTAAAAAGGCCTTCCAAAAGCAAATTGCTTATTTAAAAACTACGTTATAACGATAAAATAAATACTTACAGCAGCTACAAAAGCTAAACGAACAGCTTTTAAAACGAATTATAAAATTCGAAAATAACTTAAAAAACTAACGTTACCTATAAAAAAACTTTAGGCTAGCAAAAAAAATAAAGCTAAATAATAACATTTTAAAAAGGCTTTATACGTAATAAAAACGGCAAAAAAAAAAAAACTAATTACAGTACAAATACAAATTAAAAAAAAATGGTATACCGTAATAGTAAACTACGGAACCATATAAAAAAATTATATCGCCCCAAAAGTAATAAATAAGCTACAATTACCATAACGAAATAAGGAAAATCCTTACGAAATCGAAAATGCCGAAAGTTAAATATTTAATTACGATAACGGATAAATTAAACGCGAAATTAATTACCTTAAAATTTTCGTTAAAAAAAAACAAACCATTAATTTCGACATTATCTTAATAAAAAATTACGACATAATTCTCGGATTACTATAATTAAAACAATACAATCCAGTTATTAATTAAACAATTAACCAAATAAATTTCGTTTTACTTTTTACCGATACGCAAAATATAAACGATAAAAAATCTTAATATTTAATTAATAAAGTTAACGAATATAGATATAAAAACACGACAAAAACCTTATTACCTAAAAGGACAAAATATGTAGCAAGCAAAAGGCATACCAAAAGAATACGACGCATCATTACAAACCTCAAAGCACGATTTCGGCAAATAAATAACGACCTACTATTAAAGCCTAAAAAGCTACCAAAATGGATAATTAAAGTATTACCAAAATATTATAAATATAAACGATTATTCCAAAAAAAGCTTAAAACAAAACTACCGCCTTATAACGAATAAAACCACAAAATAATTTTTAAAGATAACAAAACGACTACTTTTTACCCCATTTACAACCTGAACTAAACAAAATTAAAGATATTACGCGATTACTTCGAAAACAAATTAAAAAAAAGCTATATACAACGTTCCAAATTATCAGCAGGATACTTAATATTTTTCATACCAAGGAAAAATAAAAAATTACGATTCGTTATCGATTACAAATAATTTAACAAAATTACCGTTAAAAATAAAACTTCGTTACCATTAATTACCGAAATAAAGGATCGCTTATACGGAACCCAATAATTTATATCTTTAAACCTAAAAAAAGGATATAATTAAATACAAATTAAGCCAGGCAACGAATAAAAAACAACTTTTAAACCTAAATACGGACTTTTTAAATACCTTATTATACCTTTTAAACTTACAAACGTACCGGCAACTTTCCAGCAAATAATTAACCACGTACTACGAAAATATTTGGACATTTTCGTTATATATTACCTCGACGACATCCTAATTTATTCGAAAACCAAAAAAAAAGCATACAAAACATGTCCATAAAATTCTATAAACGTTACAAAATACTAATCTTTTAATTAACGCCGAAAAGAACATCTTCCATATACAAAAGATAAAATACCTAAAATATATTATTACCCTTAAATATATTAAAATAAACCTTAAAAAGTTTGTAACAATTAAAAAATAAGCATAACCTATTAACGTTAAAAAAATATAAACATTTCTTAAATTCGCCAATTATTACAAAAGATTTATACGTAATTTTAGCAAAATAATTATATTATTAATAAAGCTTACCAAAAAAAAATTAATTCGAATAAATATTAAAAAAATACAAAGGTTTTTAACAAATTAAAAAAACCCTAACTAAGAAACTAATACTAATCATATACGACCTAAAGCGACCAATTAAACTAAAAACCAACGCTTCGAATTACGCCTTAAAAGTAATAATTAAACATCGAAACGATTAAGGAAACCTTTACCCTATTACCTTTTATTTTTACAAGTTATATAAAACCGAATTAAATTACCCTATATACGATAAAGAATTTTTAATTATCGTTAACGCTTTTAAAAAATTTAAATATTATTTTAAAGGCAGTATATACCAAGTCAAAATATATACAAATTACAAAAACATTATATACTTTTTTACGACACGAAAACTAATCGGAAAATAATTACGTTACGCAAAATATCTTTTTAAATTCGATTACGTTATTATTATTATAAAGGATTAAAAAAATGGCAAAATAAACGTATTTAATAAATAACCTAACCTAGAAAAATTTAAGGTTAAAATATAATAAATAATTTTCGACAAAATACCCGAAAAATATTTGCAATAACGACAAATTATTAGGATAAGAGGAAATTTAGCTAATATATATCAGCGCATACAGTAATATAATAATAACTTACCCGAAAGGTAATAAATAAACAAAATTCAGGTACCAGAAAAACTTTAAAAAAACCTGATACAAAATATACATAAACATTAACTATATAAATACCTAAGGATTTATAAAACCTTAAAACGCTTATAACGGACATATTACTTTTTTAAAATAAAATTAACCCTATAAAAAGTAATATAATAATGCAATATTTACGTTAAAGCAAAAATACGACGATATAAACCTTACGGAAAGCTATAACCATTATTAATTACAAAGTAATTATAAGATTTCATTATATTTAATTTTATTATTAAACTTCTTATATTAAAAAATCCACTTATAAAAATACATTACGATAATATCTTCGTAATTATTAATCGATTTACGAAATTTTTTTATTTTTTACCTTATAACGAAAATACCGATATAAAACAACTTGTATATATTTTCTTTTAATACGTTTTAAGCACTTATAAACTTTCAACGAAAATTATATTAAATAAAGGTATAACCTTTACTTCAAAATTTTAACAAAGCTTAATAACTTAATTTGAACTAAATTACAAACTATTTAACGTATTTAAACCGTAAACAAACGGATAAATAAATAAAAATTAATTAAACGTTAAAAACGTACTTACGATATTACATTAATTATAAACAAAACAACTAAGTTAAAAAGTTACCAGTTGCAGAATTAACTTATAATACCAGCTATTACAAAAGCATTAAAACGACGGCAGTAATTACCAATTTTGGTTTTATACCAAAATTTTATAAAAATTTATACGAAAAATTAATTAACGTTAAAATAATTTTAATATTAAAATAATTAAAATAATTATATACCGAAATAAAAACTAAACTTAAATTTGTACGTAACTAAATAAATAAATATTATAATTAAAAAAGGTTAAAAAAACCAATTTTTTCGAAAAGGGAAATGATTTACCTAATTACCAAAAATATTTAAATTAAGCGACTTAATAAAAAACTTAATTTTAAATATATTAATCCATATAAAATTACTAAAAAAAATCTTAAAAAATAATTATAAATTAAAGTTACTACCAAAAATTAAGCTTTATCTAATCTTTTATATTTCCTTATTCGAATTAATAACAAATACGATTAAAATTAATATAAAACGAAAAAAAAAAGTTATAAAAAACGTACCGGTTTACGAAATAAAGAAAGTATTGGATATACAAAAACAAAACGGATTTACCTAATACTTAATTAAATAAAAAAATTACCTAAACTTCGAAAACATTTAGAAATTTACAAAAAACCTTACGAACGTTTAACGCTTTTTAAAAAACTTTTACTAACAGCACCGGGGCCGTTAAAGTTAAAATCCCAGTTTACGTTACCTAACGGTACCCAATTAATCCCTTAAAATTCCAACTAATCGATTACTTCACAATCTAAATAATTTACGCAATCCGCGTAACCGTTTCGGCTTTTAACCTTTCCTGCTTCTTTAATTCGTCCAAAAATTAAAGTCCGTAATTTACCATTTCGATACCTTTAATACGAAAAAATTCTTACTGTTGGCATAATTATTATAAATAAACAATTACTTTATTTATTTATTTTTACGATCGAAATAACCGTTCCTTGACTAAAATTTTCTTACGTTTTATACGTTTCGATTTTTAAATAATATTACGCAAAAAATTAAAGGGCACGCCCGTATCATCGTAACTCCGTTTTTTAAGGATATAATTCTTGCAATAAACCGCGTTTTTTATTATAACGCATTTTTCCTTATTTTTAAAATACGAAAAATAAAATATAACCTTAAAACCCTATTATTAAATAAAAAAAGTTAAAAATTTACGTTTTTTATCTTAATCGAAACGCTTGCAAAATTTTTACTTTTTAATACGGTTAAACATAACGAATAAAAACCCTAAAAAATGATATATAAAAAAGAAAGTTACCTACCGAATAAACGCAACAAACAATTAATCTTTAAAAGCAAAAATTTTAAAAAGGAAAAGATCGTATTATAACTAACCAAGCTTAACTTATTAACAAACGGTCGGAAATTAAGAAAATTATCTCCGACGCAAAACTTTAAATTACGTAACATAAATCCGAATAAATCCCCGGATCCAAAGGAATCTATACACTTAAAAGGTATGGATCCAAAAAAATCTCCGGATCCATAAGGATCCAGTTCACTTATACGGTATAGATCCGAAAGGATAAACGGATCCAAACGGATCCCAATTAAAATATATACGTTCGTTATTTCCATAACTTAAATAGCACCAGCTTGCAATAACAATTAATTACCCAGATCACTTACGGTTATCTATTATTACCAGACGTAACTATCCTCTTATTGCTCAGATTCCCACGATACCACTGCCGACATAAACCGTACGACTAGGTTTAATAATTGGTTAAGCCCATAGCCGTCACAAATCCAGCTATAAATAAAATTTTCGAATTTTATATCCGTTCGTCGGTTTTGTTAAAATGTTATTATACGTATATATATATCTTATTTTTTTAAAATCGCGCGGTAAAATTAAAAAGATTCGGATTTATAGTATTTTAAAATGGGAGATAATAATGCAACGTATTCGGGCTTTAATTAATAGATCCTTTAAAATATAAAATAATAAAAAGGTTTTAATTAAAATTAAAATAATATTAATAATAAGTTATAACGTAAAAAATTGTATAAATATAAATATAATTACAAACAACGTCGGATTATTAAATTATTATAGATTTTCGCTTTTTTTAAAAAAAATTTAATATAAAAAATAAAACTTATTTTTTAAAACTAATATTTAGGCCTCGCTGGTTTGTTACGGAAATTTGGAATTTGATTAGTTAATTATTAACGTTATAGAGCGGTACTTGAGTAACTTTAAAAAAGAGCCAGCGAGGCCTGAGCTAGCTAAGGTAAATAAAACGGTACTTAAGTAACTTTAAAAAAGAGCCAGGAAGGCCTGAGCTAGTTAAAGTAACCGACAGATACTGATACGCAAAAGAACAGCTCTTTGTCAAGATATCAGCCTTCATGTCCTTATTGCACTGATATTATTGCAGCAAGAGTGGTATTAAGAAAGCATAGAACTAGGATTTGTCACTTTTAAACAGATATTGTTTTTTATGGTAAAAAGCATCCCCGGTCTAAGCTGGTCTCCTCGACTATAGAGTAGGACTTACCTTTAGGTCCTGATTTTCTGCTCATCCTCGAAAAGAGCCTCAAGGTCATGGGCTCAAGACAATTGTTAAGGAATTTGCGAGGAGCGGTCTACGTAGTAAAGTAAAATAGACCTTCTTAATAACGCGGATCCGGGGTTCCAGCCCCCCGTAGTTGCTTTAGCAGTAATTGACCCATAGTCGAAGCTTTAAATCTTTCTTTAGATAAACGATTGTCCGTAATTTTATTTTCCTTACTTATATTAACCGGTCGACGTTTTTAACGTAAGTTTTTTTCCGTTAATTTCCGACCCGTAAAAGTGTTAATTAATCCCCTTAAATATTTTAATTATATACTACGTAATATCCGCAGGCATATTTGTAAAAGGTGCGATATAATTAATAAAAAAACCGCGAAATTACGGTTAGTTATAATCGTAATATATGGCCTTTGAATATGGAATTTAGGCAGAAATTGTTAAGTTCGCCGGGCGCGTTAAAACAAAAATTAATAAAGCGGCGGAAGATTTGAAAAAAAAAAAAAAAAAAAAAAAAAAAAAAAAAAAAAAAAAAAAACGAGACGCTGACGAGTAATTAGTAGCAAGGCTTTAATACGGTCGGGCTCGTAGTAATAACTAGCCCTTAATATACTAAGCAATTTATATTATATCAATTTATAAATTTCCGTTTTAATTTAAGACGATATAATCTATTTCTATAACTTAATTAATAATTAACGCTTAATGGTTAAGCCATTTTATGCAGCTTAAAGTTTGCCTATGTTACAAGCACGTCAAAATCAGGATGGTACAGCATGTTATCTACAATATTCATTTTGGCCCCTATATTGAAAAGGCGTTATTGCCGAATTAAAAGGTACTGTCATATAGGGGACATCAGTTATTTTGCGCTATTAGGCTAAATACGTGTGCTATAGCATGCGTACTGCTTTTATGTAGTCGAATCACGGAACATATATGCTCGGATCAGAAGGTGGCCTTTCGTTATTTGGTGTGCTGTAGCACACCTGGCTAGCTGACATTAGTAAGTTATTTACTTCAAGGGGTAAGCAAAGTTGATGTAAGCTTCCTTTACATTGGATGAACCCATTGCCAGCCCAGTTCCGAGCGCGGTTGCCCGTACGCTTCCTCTGGTAACAAGGTAAGTCAAATAGATCATAAATATGACAAACTTAGCTTAGTAATGCATTAATCCGCTGTAAAATGCAATTGGTTTGCGAGCGTCTCTTGTCACTATATTACGAAGGCAGTGGTTGTCTCGAATAGCTTTTTTGGCAAGGCCCCCTGACATGACATATACGACTACAAGCATTAATGGAGAGGTTCATCATCATATATATGCATCTATGCAACAATACCTACCATTTGCCTAAATGGGGCGGGAATTGTAGGCAGCTGCGGTGTACTTAGGTACCTCTAAGTAAGCCCCACCATACATCGACCCCCCACCTGCATGGAGTTGGTCCCCCACGTTCAAGGGCAAAAGCTACTTTACCATTTCATATCGTCGATTTGAACCCAGTCAAGCAACATTACAGCTTTACGAGTCTAGAACCATTATTGGTCTTTAGCATCACTCAACATCTATCTTCATTCGGACTCTCATCTTTGCCATTTCAGCAATTTTCTGTGTCCTCCCATATCTGTAGCCTAAGATGGCCTCCCAGAAGGTGAGCAAGGCCCTGTCCCAGCTCCAAAACTCGCAGGACCAAGCTGCCGGCTTCGATTCGCTCCTTTCGAACCTCAATTCGCTATCGACACCGGAAACGCTATCGGACGACCTCAAGACGATCCTCGACGCCGTTTTCACCAGCGGCTCGCTCGGAATCGTGGCGCAGCGCTCGATCCTCGCAACCCTCGTCACGGTGCTGAAGTCGTCCGACAACCCGGAGCTCTGGATCGAGGTGGGCCAACACGCGCTTTCGATCCTGTCGGGCAACCAGACGGGGGCGACGACGTTCGTGGACCAGGCGGTGGCGGTGCGGGAGCTCGTGGCCGACGGGCACGAGGCGAGCGAGGACTACCTGTCGGCGGCCCGGGCGCTGGCCGAAATCCCGCTCGAGTCGTCGCAGCGCCGCGTCAGCAACGAGGATCGCGTGCGCGTCTGGGTCCGCATCGTGCGCAACTACCTCGAGGTCGACGACACCACCGCCGCCGAGACGTACCTCAACAAGCTCAAGAACGTCATCTACACGGTCGACGACCCGGCGCTGAACCTGCACTTCAAGCTCTCGCAGGCCCGCATCCAGGACTCCAAGCGCGAGTTCCTCGCCGCCAGCCAGGCCTACCACGACATCAGCTTCTCGCCCGCCATCTCCGAGGACGAACGCCTGCACACCCTCAGCATGGCCGTCAAGTGCGCCATCCTCGCTCCCGCCGGACCCCTGCGCAGCCGGGCCCTCGGCAGGCTGCTCAAGGACGAGCGGTCGCCGAATCTCGACGAGTTCGGCATGCTCGAGAAGATGTTCTTCGACCGTCTGCTGGCCCCCGCCGAGGTGGACAAGTTTGCTCAGGGCCTCGCGCCGCACCAGCTCGCCACGACGTCCGACGGATCGACGGTGTTGGCCAAGGCCGTGGTCGAGCACAACCTCCTGGGTGCCTCGAGACTATACAGTAATATCGGCTTTGAAGCGCTGGGAAAGCTCTTGGGTCTGGACGCCGAGAAGGCCGAGGATACTACGGCGAGGATGATCGAACAGGGTCGCTTACTAGGCCGGATAGACCAGATAGAAGAGATCATATGGTTCGAAGGCGGCGAGGCGTCGGGAGAGAAGGGCAGTGGTCGAGCAGAGGTCACAGTGGGCAAGGAGATGCGCCGATGGGATGCCAACGTGCAAGGCTTGGCAGAGGAGGTTGAGAACATTACGAACGCGCTACAGCGGGAGTTCCCCGTAAGTGGATTCTGTCACTCCTATTGTACAAGGCTAACCAGCATTGTAGGATTTCGTTGCAGCGAATTTGGTGGTGTAGAGCACCAAATAGACACGGAACATTGGTTCATTAGCTTGGCGTTCGGGGATACGGCGCAAGGAAGACATGATGAGGTTACGAAAGATGTTTACAGAGAGCGAAGGAGAGGCATAAAAAGGGATACGCCAACTCCAGGGTATGTTTTAGTTTAAACAGATGAGATAAGGAAGAGGACATGGCATCCCCACGAGGTGGCGAACGACGACGAAGACGACGCTCTTATTAGTTAGTTATTCAATCGAGGTCGCTCTTCCTGACGACGATGTAGCCCTGGCTCAGCAGCTTATGATCGCCCCTCTCCTCCTCAAATATGAGCCCCTCGATGGCCCGCCTCTGCCGCGCGTTGCTGACCACGCTGCTGATCTCGGTATCTTGGGCCTCGGCCAGCCTCACGATCTGCGCCAGCGCCTCGGCGATCCTTTCCCCCATGAAGCTGTAGCCCTCCGACGTCAGGTGCACGCCGTCAGGCTCCCAGATGCGGGCACGCTGGGCCGGCGGCATCGCGTTGTAGGGTAGCGCCGAGAACAGGTCGAAGTGGAAGCTGCAGTGCCAACGGTGTTTAGTTACGTACCTCGACTCTAGACTCTCAAATCACACGGCGAATTTATTATGTACATATACAGCGGCAGCGGCAGCACGTATTTCTAGAGATAAGACACAATAAAGCATAGCGAGGCAAAAGGGAAGGTAGAAAACAAGGGGAACTCACTAGTTGTGCCGCTTATACGTCCTGATAAACTCGTTGATCTGGTCGCGCTTCGCGCGCGTGGCCGGCGAGTCGCGCTTGACCTCGGGGATCGTGAGCGCGAGGACCCTGCCGCCCCGCGCGAGCGCGACGTCCCACGTACGCCGGAGGCTCTCGACGATGGCCTCGGCGGGCGCCGACCAGGCAATGTCGTTGGTGCCGCCTAGCACGATGGTCCAGTCGTAGCAGCGGCGGCTCGGATGGCTCTTATCGTCGCGATCGCCTTCGCCTTCGTGATCCTGTTGTTCGCCGCCATCTCCTTCCGCCGTCTTCTGGGGTTCGGCGTCGGGCTGCCGCTGCCGCTGCTGCTGCTGCTGTTGTTGTCCCTGCCGCGGCGCGCGGTGGGGATGAGGATTGCGGCGGCTCCACGCCTTCTGCATGCGCCGCTCGTACGAGCCGCGGACCACCTCGTCGCCGGGCATGCCCTCGACCTCGCAATGGACTTCAATATGCAACAGCGCCTCGTCGAGCTTCTCCTCCAGCTTGCCTGCGTACGGGTCCATCGACGGCCATCCGGCCGTCAGGGAGTCGCCGAAGCAGAGGATTCGGAGAGGCGTTCTGGACATTCTTCTCCCTGCTCTTAAGACCGGCCGTTGCTGGTGGTAGGAAGGAGACGAGCGACGGAGTTGGGAGAGCGGAAGCGTTGGGGAGGTCTGTTGATGATTTTATTACGCACGGGGTATGGGTAGGTAAAGGAAGGGGTGCTTGACTGGCATGTATGGGATAGAGGAGAAGATTAGGTAGATGACAGGGAATGCTGGTTAATGAACAAGGTAGATAGGTAGTTGATGAGTTCCGTAGGGCTGATTTAAGCTCCCGACACTGTGGGGCCGAGGTGGGGATGCTCGGTGGGGTGCCTTGCGGCTTGGCAGGTTAGTATCCCCGCTTAACCGCCTAATTATGTTATCAGTCACGCTTTTGGCTTTGTCTGATACCTCGGCTACTTTTGGTTACCCGAACATAATGTATCATTGCCATTAGCGACGACGTCTTCTTAATAAATCCGAATAGTCATATGTTTATGTCATCCGCAACCAGACGAATAAATACTACTTTCGGGCTGCATCCTTATCATTCGACTTTAATATTTCGGTACTGGAAATAACGACAGCTTAGTTATTCTGGCCAGAGCCTGCAGGTAAAATCTGCATGATGCTAATTCTTAGGACTCTCACAGACGACAAGCTATAGAACTAATGATGCTCCGCCCGGATGCCCTTCCGGCCCCTTCTCGGCGCTTTCCGGTCCCTTAAAGAGGGCCAGAACCCCGACCCCCTCTCCCTTCAGCCTCTTGGCGCGACTTAACTCCCCGTCTTAATGGCAGCGAGAGCGTCCCCCGATGCTCTCCATGTCCATCGCATCCTCCATCTCCACCTCGTCTCTGGCCCGCTTCTTCGTCAGACGTCCAAGGTCGAGCGCCCCCGGCGACGTCCTCCTCTTCCGCGCCCGGCACAGCCGGCGTCGGGATAGCGCTTGGGGCAGCGCTCGCGCAAGATTCCGCAGCCGCCAGTCAAGGTTCGCCAGGAAGGAGCCGAACTGGGAGTCCCGGTTGCCGTCGGCGTAGCCCGGGTAAGCGCAGGGCCCTGGCGCGCGCCGCGGCGAGCCCCTCGGCGAGGTGGTGGAGGTTCTCGGGGACGAAAAGGACGCCGCTGGCGGGGCCGGGAGTGTCCGTATCCACTCCCGCCGCTCCGATCGCGGACACCCGGGGACACGAGGCGAAGACGCCGTTCCAGAACGCGTCCCAGTCCCGGTGGTCTTGGTGGTGGTTGCGGGAGAGCAGCAGCAGGCCGCCCTTCTCGGCGACCATCGCCATCAGCCCGTCGACCCGCTAGTCGATCTGGTCCCGCACCGGTTCTGGCGGTCCGGCCGTCGGCCCTCGCCTGCTGGGTGGTGACAACGCCGCTCATAAGCGCCCGTGAGAGGCTCTTGGCGGCCTCGGGATGTTCCTCGGTCGCGACGAGGCCGGCGCCGTTGATTCTATGCTTAAAGTTGGGGCCTCTTCGCTTCGGCGGCCTGTACAGGGGCGCGGGGCGCTTTCGCTCATGGAGTTTCACCATGGTGGGTTGATCCTGGCAGTTTGAATGACATGTGAGGTAATAATGGTTGTGCAGGATGCAATGTGTTACTTGTTAGACACAGGTAGTTGGGGCGTTGTTGTATGGTTAAGTGGCAAAAGAAGATTGAAGAGAGGGGGAAAATATGTATGGACTAGGCGATCTACTAGGGAACGTCGACCATGTGAGTTAACCTGAGGGAAGCTATTATAAAGGGGGTCACCACCCGTTTATATTGTTAAAACAGCTCAGATACGCCCGACAGTTCGAGTTAGGCTTAATACATTCATACGGAAATACGTTGATAGACCTCATAATAATTAACAAGTAATAAGTCTTGCGATAAACCAACCGTCTCGGCCTGGATAGAGGGATTAAAAGCCTACAAACTCAAGGCTTATGAAATCTTAATAGGGGTGAACATGGCCAGGATATCAGCTCATCCCATACGTCAAGCCAGAGAGCACCAGTCCTGGCAAACTTTAGCAATTCCAAACCACAACTTGAAAAAGCAGGCATACACTTAAGCGATAGCGTCTCCTCGAATCGTTACTTAAGTCGGTGGGTATTGTCTATATATGTGCTTCATTCAGGTAGGGAGCGGTAAGCAGATAAAGGAATTGCAGGACGAAGGCATAACCGGCCTGCGCATCATCAAAATAATTCTTAAGACAGGGTTAATGCACGAATGCTCAACTAATTACTCAAATCAAAGGAAGTTCTCTATACCATTTGCTATGCTGGAAAATTGCAAGAGGAGTGGAATGAAAAAGGGAAAAGAACGACGTCGATATCAAGATGCTATGCAATGTTTCCTCGATGTGATCAGCTCCAAACCCTTATGCAACCCCAGGCCTCTGAACAGTCCTTGGCCGCCTCCGATGCCTCCAGCTTTTGATTTAAATAAATAAAAATAAAAAATAATAATTCCTGGACAGTATGCCCATAACGCCTCCCGAATGCATAATGCCGACACACAAGAAAGAAATAGGAGAACAGGGAACATATGAATACTTCATAGTCACGAGCTATCGGATTAAAAAGAAAAGGACAATTAATTATCTCAACAACAATATTAGAACGCTTGTCCATGATAGTGGGATCCGGGGCCATATGGACCGTGCTGCTGCCCTGGCGGCGGGCTCTGTGCTGGGGGGTATCGAGGTGGAGGAGCGAATTGTTGACCAGGTGGCGGCGACAGAGCTTGCCCCGGAGGATAACGGGGATCGAAATCATTCCCCATTTGAGGAGACGGGTAGCCTAGGGCGGGCGACGACCAGTTACCCCCTTGTTCGTGGGCTCGCGCTCCGTAGCTGTGAGACGCGGGCGACCAAGGCCCGCCGTCTACTCCGCGACCCATATTCGAATACGTTCCAGAAGGTGGCAGTCCGGAAGATCCCATCGGTTGCTGGTACTGTTGGAACGCTTGCTGCTGCTGCCGCTGGCTGATCGCATGTTGAGCAGCCTGACTGCTCCATCCTTGCTTCATCTGTTGCTTCTCACGCTCCCTTGCGTTAATTGCACCGACGAGCCCTCCCCCGATCGGGGGGCTGTTCTTATTACCCGCCACGTTGATCAAAGGAGAGCCGGTGACCCGAGCTACGTGCTCTAGCTCGCGAGCCGAGAGATGGTTGTCCACACCCCCCTGTCCGCCAAGCACAGCACCGGCACCTCGGGAGCCAGGGCGTTGCAGTAGCTCGCCAGCGCTGCGGGAACTAGGCCGCTGCGTGAGATCCTGGGAACCGTTTCGAGAGTGTGCAGCCCCGATGTAGTCTCCCGTGGGGGTCCGGTTCAAGGGGGGGGTCGGAGTACAGGAGCGGTATCCACTGAGCGAGTTATTGGACGGCTGTCGCTGGTGTGCATACAACGGCGTAGCGGCGGCCGCAGCGGCTCTCTGCTGGACGAATTGTTCCGGCGATATCGAATGAGCGGCACCGACGTTGCCGGCTTGTGGCGAAGCTGGGTGCCAAACAACGCTCCTACGAACCGTGTCATCGGATTCCTGTCGGCTGTGGCCCATACCGAGACCCGGCGACTTCAAGGGTGCCGGCGCAGCGCTGGGAGACCGTCGACCGGCACCAGGGGAGAATGGTCCGGTGGGAGATACCATATTGGCCGTCGGGGTCTTCGACTGTGGCATAGCCGCAAGGTTTAAGGTGGGGCCAAAGTCAATATCGAGCCCAGCCGAAGGCGACGATACCTCGTCGTTGCCAACTGTGCGTAGAACACCAGCCCTCGGGCGCTCCACCGGCGACGCCATGTCGGTGGACGGACGACTACTTGCATAATCCGGACTGTCGGTAGATGCGCCATCGTCATAGTAGCTGCTTGACTGGCTTATGCCAGTGTTCTGACGATGCACGCCGAGATCACCGCCGGGGTATGGCCGGACTTGGTCCAAAATACCCGGGTCTATGCTAGGTGCCGTAAAGCTGCCGGTACTGGATGATGGAGTTTCGGGAGCACTGCTATTTTGGGCCTGCCTGTTCTGAAGGCTGTCACCGCGCGTTGGAATGGGCTTTCTGTGGATGGGAGGAGAAGTACTAAGGGGAGGGAGAGGGCCACGGTTGGGAGGAGACCGTGGTCGCCCTGGACCGCCAGGGCCTGGCGGCCCGTGCGGAGGGCCTCGGTACATGTTAGGGGGTTGGTTAGGATAGCCGCGGCCTAGAGGCATGTTGTGCGGGGGTGGTCCTCTACCTGGAGGTGGCATGTTCGGCGGAGGCATTCTCGGGGGGAAGCCGCCCTGCTGTGGGCCACCGCGTCCCATAGGGGTTTGATTACCGGGAGTCGTGGGTCGTGAGTTCTGATTTCGCATGTCTGGCGTGCCGGAGCGAGGAGGACCAGGGCTTGGGCCTCGTTGGCCGTTAGGAGGCGGGCCCATATGCTGGTTCAGTGGAGGCCTCGAACGATTATTGGCGGGAGTGTGTTGGGGCGGGGGCAGCCCGGTGGAGCGCATAGGTTGATTATCCCTTAAAGCTTCACGTAATCCGGAATTAGTAGATGTCCCATCGTTGCTGGCGCTGGCGTGAACATGTACCGGTGGTGGACCTCGTTGGTCAAGTTGTTGCGGGGGCGGCCCGCTCTGCTCCTCGCTTCCTTCATTCGCACGTTCATCGTCGCCCACGGGGACGCCGCTCGCCGTGGCCAGGTGCGCAAGCGTGGTGCTAGATAGTCGGCTAGTCGCGCGGCGCATCTCGGGGGTATGGTAGGGCCGGTTAGCAGGCTTCTGGCCTGGTGCGTGGGAGAAATCGGGCGGACGGGAGACCGGCTCTGGAGTCGACATGTTCTGCATGGCTCCGAAATCGCCAATCGGCGTGGGTTCCGAGTCCGAGCTGGTGCGCTCGGGCGTGGAAGACAAATCGTTTACGAAATTCCGGGCGGGGTTCGGCCCGCGACCTGACAGGGGGCTTGCCGAATATGGGCTGTCCTGGTAAGAACGCGGCTGCAGTGGTTGAGATGCGGCCAGTTGGGGGTCCGACACATTCCTACTGTGGCGAGCCTGTGGGCCTCCCAACGGGGACGGCGCGTTCTGACCGGGAGCCGACTCGTCTCTTGTAGCCGGCCGGCTGTTGAGAGAAAAGGACCGAGAGCTCCTAGTGCCTGCAGTGGGAGGGGGAGGAGGCTCGTCCGCGAACCCGACGCGCTGTTTCGGGGGACCGCCAGCGGAAGTACCAAAACTGAGCCGTTTGGAGCGACTCTCCGGCCGGGACCCGGGATTGCTGCCGCCGCCCTCTTCAGTTGCGTTCATCCGCGCGCCCGTCAGTTCCTTTAGCCGTTTCCTCCATTCCCTTTCGTTCCAGCTGGAGCTGCCTTCTGTCAGAATCAAGCTTGAGACGTCCAGTATCTCAAGATAACCGTAGCGCTTAGACTTGGGCATGGCGAACATCAGAGACCGTTGGTCCAGTACGCTTGCGACAAGCTTCCCCGGTCGCCCGTACAAGCCGAAGGTATCCCAGGTAGGGAACAAGTACTTCAACATCATCCCGAAACCGCTGACGGCCGGGGCAACTTCAGGCATGACAAACACGAATCCCTCAGTAGAGGACGGTGGATCCCCATGTATCGTGATGTCTCCCTCGATCTTGAGTAGCGTCGACGCGTCGACTAACGACTTGGCCTGTGGGTACAAGGCGTAGGCGGAATAGGCGTCGGTGATGGGCGCTATCGGCTGCATCTTCTTCTGTTTCTTTCCCTCCTTCCTCTGGTCGTAAAACTTGATGGTACCCTTGAGGATCGGTGCGTGAGAACGGTCGTAGGGTGACTTCTTCTTCAGCTCCTTCTGCAGTTTCGCATATTCCTTCTCGTCCGGAGGTGCAATTACGCACCAGCAGCGTCTCCAAGGCACACCCGCGCCGAACCGGACCCTGACCCACATCTCCACGGGGATGCGCGCCCTCTCCATGATCACACCAATGTTAGGTAGGGTTTTACCCTTGCCGGCGATTAAGGCACCGGTGTAAGCCTCCTGCAGAGAAGAATGCTCGAACATGGCGAGTCGGATGCCGGCGGTCCATTGGATAAGGGATTGGCGTGAGTTGAAATGCAACAGGTAACGATTCCGACCTGCTGTCGATATGCTGAGGATATTCTCAAGGGGCTGTTCTTCATTCGTCCTCGTCGGTAGGGAATCAATCTAGCAGAATATAGTCAGCCTCCTCATACCGACCATCATTGAAGCCTAACCGGATCGCGTTTGCCCAGGGCTGCGGGGTATAACCATACCATCTTAATGGACGCATCCGTCAGGTTGATGAACTTGGGTAGAACCTCGCCATTCTCGCCGGCCGCATCCAATTCTGCGGCATCCCATAGCGACAAGACGGTGCCCACGAGTTGGGCGAAGCATTCGGTCCAAGTGCGATCAGGGTTAGTTTTCCCCTCTAGTGGTGCGTTAGAAAGCTCAAGAGCCGAAATGGACACGTGGGGGGTTGTCTTCCGAAAAACGGTGGTAGACTAGGACATACGGATATTCTGGTCGTCTAGCTTCAGGAAATAGCCTTCCTGGTATAGTTTGTTGGCGTGGCTATTGAGAAAGTGGAAAATCGGCTGAAGCTCGGGGATCGTATCCTCAGTGACATCCATGACGGGCGGTTGGTAGGTCATGATCATCGACAGAGGTCGCGATGACCTGCGGCTTTGGCTCCTGTAGTGGCTACGGGTATTGGAAACAGGGAAGTCGTCGGCTACAGGCGAACTCGCATGGCTATCGCGCGGCGATGATGACGGAATTGGTGCTGAAGCAGACTCGTGAAAATTAGTTGGTCGCGGCCCGTCTAATAAGGCGCCGTAACTCTTAGTCGAACTACCGCTAGGGTTAGTGATGGTATGTCTCCTAGGGTTCTTCTTGATGTTTATGCTGTCGTTGTTGTCGGGAGGATTCCTGAGATAAGCCGAGTTCCGATTGGCGTGAGAAGTTTGATTACTTGGCGGTGGTGATGCCGATGATGACCTAGGCGAAGCGGACCATTGTGACATAAACGAGAGCACTATCCATTGGGCAAATAATGATTAGCAGAACCGAACGAATAGACCCATAATAACTGATGAATATTCGTACAGCCCAATACGAGACTTGGGATAAGTTAGGCAGCCGAATAAAAGTATATCTAGACCAGCTGAAAGCGAACAAGGGTAAAAAAAGGTAAATGGGGGGGCGAAGCTCCAAACAACCGAAATAGGCATAATGAATTCCGGGAGCGGATCTAACACATGGCTGCTGCTACTGACAGCAACCTCGTGGCCGACGAGCCAGGTAGGAGGGGTGGGGGGGTTGTGGGCAGGCTTATATTAAACGTAATGATGGGAGGATTTATGAGAAGTTGCGTATATAGTGGGTAGATATGTAGAATGACCACATGCAGTACGGTTGATCGCTAAGGCAATGCAACATAAAAATGGTTGTCAATCGGGTGACTTTGAAGATCAGACTAACAAGCAACAACGCACAAAGACCGATAGAAACTGGTCAGCTGTGGCGGCTTGAGTCTGAATAACTTTAAAAGTGCACCTCGGCCACAAACATCTCGGATAAGTATGAGACGGGAAATACATGAACCAGATGCGCTTCAATATAAGATGTATGTTAATATCGAAAGTCGCCTAGGGAATGTGCCTAGTCGAACAGACCGCTTCGGCTAGTCCGTACCGGCGTCATGAGCAGCCGTGTTTGCCGGGTTGCTGGTTCGAGCTTCTTGGGTTCTGGGGTCTTGGTATTGCTGCTAGGGGAATGGGGGTTATGGCGGCAATAGCGTGGATGCAGATAGGATTCCAGGGGTGTTTGTACGAAGCTCGGAATCAACAAGAAGATCCTCCGGGTAGATCTGCGTGAAAATATGGGAACACGGCTGGGAGAACGACTTGAAGTGATACGCAAAGAACCAAGAGTATACATACCTCGATTTTTAACCATCTTGACCTTCGGGCTACCTCTGAACCGCCCTACAAAAAGACACAGCCTACACCATCTACCGACCTCGTACGCTGCGGGACGGCACTCGATCACGCTGCGTCAAGGGGAAAACAGTCGACGAGCCGAGAATCGTACGGCTGGCGGGTCCCACAAGGGACGACTAGGGCGGGATTGCTCGCCAATTCTGCGGTGTGTGTAAAACGAAGAGCGACTAAGTTGGTGTTCCAGGGAAATAGTTTAAATGTAGGGCGGATCGTCGAGGACTCGTCCGGAGTACGTAAAAATCGAAGCGGATCGAATCGAAGTTGCACAAAGTAAACAAGCGTGGGTAGGCAGTAGCCAAGGGAACGAAAGCGGAACGACAAAAGAGAATCCAAAAAAATTGCAAGCGAAAGAATCCAGCAATGGCACAGAATCCTCAATGCAAAGTAGCGGGCGGGAGACGTTGGTTTTGTAGCTCTCCCAATTATATCGCAAAAAAACTAGGCGCAGGCAGGACCAATACGAGAAGGTGGGACGTCCAGAAAAGGATAAGACCACGACCTTTCGGAAGCCGGGTTGTATCGTCTCGTGCGGGTTGACGTGATGCGAGAGGTAGACAGGTCCTCTATTGTTTTCAGCCAGAAGTGATAGAAGATTCAGCAGAGTTTGAAACTACTTGATACTACGACATATCCTTGGTGACCTTTCCCTATTGATAATGCAATGGAGTTGTCGTTGACAGTTGCCTTCGCAGTTCGGGTGGCACTTTAATGGTAGAGAAGCATGGTTGCTGGAAGGAAACGCCCCAAGAAATGGGAATCCAGATATCCAGATGTGTAAGCAGCTACGGCGGGGCGTATTTGGAATTACCTCAGCGTATCGCCCGCCATGGCTTACTAGGCTTTTTGCCCGATTGACATATGATAATAATAATAATAATAATAATAAGGGGGAGTCTAACTTCCTTTGTCTGTCTTCGGCTCTTGGTCCTTGTAAGTCGTGCCAGCCGGAGCCGCGGATACGTCGGACCTCCATAACACGATACCTAGTCATCGTTGACCCGGCCAAGACCTACAAAGTAGCCAGCCTAGACTGTAGCGTCTTCAGCCGTGATCCACGCAGAGAAATTACACCGCCGAACCGACATATTTCCCAATGTCAACGAGCGAAGAGCCCGAAATCTTCTTGAAAGCTATTTAACTCGGGGTTGCTGAATTGATGGAATAGTGGGGGCCCAAGATCGACGTCGAGGGGAGAGCTATTAGAGACCCTAGTTTCTTACGCAAGTATCAGGACCGGGATCTTCATTTTCTGACCTGACATCTGGCTGATTGACACAGGCATTGGTGGCACGTCAGGCTAATAACGATCTTTTTAGGGCGACACTGGTGGTTCTCTACGTCATTTTTAAGTGAAACTTAAAATGCCACGATGGACCGTTAGAAACACCCATATTCTAGTTTCGAAGGTTAATGGGCCGACTGATGCTCGACTCAAACTCAACTGCTTGCTTCATCGTCATTTTTATTGCAACTTCGACACGGAGTTTTCCGTACACATTGTGGATACTGACAGTGCCTGACGGAGACATTTTTACTCCGTAAACATACATAAGTACGTTGCACCAGGTGCATGGCACGGAACGCGTCGCTATGTGTGCGACTGGGCTACATGCTTGGACTCGCTGGACCATGCAAGGCACTATTTGAGGAAGACATCAATCGATGACCCGACAATCAATCCACGGCATGGCACGAACATCTCTAAACGAACCTAGTACGAGATACTCGGTTGAAACTATCTCTAAACGAACCTAGTACGGGATACTCGGTTGGGACTACTTCTAACAAAAAGACGTTGCACAGTATTGCGGGATCTGCCGACATTCTGAGCCGCTAACGTGACTAGAGCTGCGTTCACTAAAATATAAAAGTCGCGAATCCTCCGAGTGCAGCCTCTCTTTCGCGCCTGTCTCTAGATGAGCGCTGGTGGTGGGTATGACTTCGCAATATTCCTTGGCAAGCCTTGGGTATCTATGATGCTGCGGGATGTAATACGGCGGCGCTTGGTGCAGTATCCGTATGTTGCACTTATACATGCGGGCCACCACTGAGAAGCCACCCCTCATGCAAAGGAGGGTATAATTATATCCAGCCTTGCCGCTTCTACGCAAGGCGTGCTGCGTACATATTTATATTACTTCCAGAGAGTTTCCAAAAGTCTCACGGACCCCAAAGTCCTCGCATGCTGCAGAGATAGACTATCAAACTTTACGCGGACAGGAACCCTGAAGTCATCAGTATGGGCGAAAACTACGGCGTAGTAAAAGGCCTCCACGCCTCTGCCGTCGACTCCCGCAGCCATCTGTGGCTGTCCAAGACTGGCCTGGCACGCCTGGGCGTCCAATCCTGTACGGCTCTCGTTATTGTTACCGCTGGATGATTGGCGAGGGAGGTCTCTGGCTTTTTGCACCCTTGCCGGTGATTGTCGCCGTGCTCTGTAAATCCAGCTAAGCCTCAGCTCTACGTAACCCCTTCTAAAATGTTGAATATGGACGCGCGTCGGTGTGTAAGAAGCCTCCATGACATACATATGTAGGTAATACAGGAGTTTTCCGAAGCTCTAGCCCATTTGCGTAGCCTACTGCTTGTACCTGGGGCTGAAGTCGGCCCGTGGTGAATGGTTGGGACATTGGGCATTCTCTTCTGTAGATCGTTGCGCAGATTCCAGAGGCCCTTACATCATTTATTGGAAGATACTACTTCGTAGATTCCAAGCGAGTATAAATCAGCCAGCAGGTCTTGCTTGGCATCTTCTTCACGCCGACGAGCGCAACAGATTCCATACAGACCTTACGTGCTCTCGTCGTCTAGACCATCAACTCGGTAATACTCGGCGGGCTAAGGTGGGATTTCCCGCTAGTGTTCCATCGCGGTTGTACCGGTTGAGTAATATCTCAAGTATATGAGGAGTTAGCCCCCGAGGCTGTCTGGTCAGGGTCGAGGCGTGTTGCGCGTCCAGCCGAGTAGAGACTGAGCTTGCCGATCCGCTGTGTGACTAGAGGATGCACGGGCGCAGCAGATTCGCAGCAGAACTCGGTCTCACTCTTTCTGACCTGGTCCCTGATGGTCCAGCACCGGATACGGTTCAGGTGCCTACCTAGGGCATTGTGAAGTTACAAGATTGTATCACGCGGAACAGTCGAATAGCGGCTCATGTACCTATCCATCTCTGCTGGCGTACCGCTACGCAGATATTATCCTCAGGCCACTACCATGCTCGCAGAAGAGCTCAGCAGTCGTATGAAGCATAGTTATTGAGACATTCGAGGAACATCACCTAGGTGGAGGATATTGGCTCCAATAGACTGCTAGACTTTGGCAATATCGTCGCTTTCACGTGATACCCAGAAGCAGCCTTAATATGCGAGGCTTTATAATGGAGGATTCTAAAGGGCCTCATAGATGGTATTCACTGTACCAGTAAATAAATCGTCTTTGTAAGGAATAATGGAGGCGAAACGGCTGAGTGATGTCATTCGTGTAATTAAGTAAACCCACTAACACGTGCTGTGTTGTAACGTCCCCAGGCTGGTCCCCTCCAAGCACTAGTACAGTAATTTGTGGAGGCTACAATAAGCCAGGCCAAATGTACCGCTCCCGTCTCTATCGTGACCTCTGGTACCAGCTCTCGACCTTCTAACTCCGTACTAGGGGTGTCCAAGCTGGCTGACTTACAAGTAACACCAAGGCCTTCGTGGACCTCGTCGTGGGAATGAGAAAACCACCTCTTTCTTTGCCAGCATCTGTATCATACCCGCTGCGATATCTGCACCAAGTGGCGTCGCGACGACCAACACGATGGCATCCACTTTCTTACTTTCAAGCCCGTCGGAGCCATGATATGGCACCATCGCCTCCATCACCGGGCGTTGAAACTCCCACGCTACCAGACCCGTGTCCAAAACTACCGTTCCGCTTCGAGACCGGCTTCGCTCTCTTCGCGAAGCGAAAACCGCGACCGTTTCCCCCGCCGTTCTTATCGCCGCCGTCGGGCTCCTTCTCGGACCCTCTGAGCACACACCATCAGAGTCGCGACAAGCGCGCATTCGTCGGCGGCGAGTTGATCCGTGGATGGACGAACGGCGACGATGCAGTGTATGCCAACGACCATTTTATATGCGCCAACGATGGGGTTGGCGCGTGGTCGGCTCGGCCGAGAGGTCACGCAGGGTACTCCCCGAAGACGTGTGCGATTGTCGTCATACAGCTGCTAATGCCAAACCCAGGCTGTGGTCGAGATTGATACTGCATTTTTGGGTGTCCGCCATGCAGGAGGACATCGTCAAGGCGCGGCCGGCTGACCAGCCATACCGTCCCGACCCCGTACGGTATTTGCAACAGGCATATGAGCGCACGCTCGAGGCCACATCCGGAGCCAACGATTGCCAAGGGACAACAACGGCAACAGGTGCACAGCTCTTCTACAAAGGTGGTCACAGTACTACCACCGCGACGCCCCTCTTGTACGTGACGAATCTCGGCGACTCTCAGGTAATGGTAGTGCGCGCGAGAGGCCAGAAGATGATCTACAAATCTACAGAGCAATGGCACTGGTTCGACTGCCCGAGACAGCTCGGGACGAATAGTCCGGATACACCGGCCAAGAATGCCGTCATGGATACCGTAGAGCTCCAAGAAGGCGACATCGTGCTAGCCATGTCCGATGGGGTCATCGACAACCTATGGGCGCACGAGATAGTCGAGAATGTATCCAGAAGCGTTGAACGCTGGGAGGCAGGCGAAGGCGGCCCGGCTGGGGGAGACCGCGATCACGGCATGAATGGGGGCATGACGTTCGTCGCTGAAGAGCTGGTGAAAGCCGCCAAGCAGATCGCCCTCGACCCGTTTGCCGAGAGTCCTTTCATGGAACATGCTATCGAGGAGGGTTTGGCTAGCGAGGGAGGTAAGCCATCCTCCATTTTCCGTCTATTTCTCTCCATATACTGAAAAATAAGGCAAACTCGACGACATCAGCGCTGTCGCTGCAGTATGTCGGCGGAACGTAAGTTGAGTCCGACTGAGCTCACACTCCAGGTATCAGACCGGCTTGAGGCGGGACTTCCGATAAAATGCATATATCTTTTCTATGATACCTAGGTTACAGCTCCAGACCTTTATAATTTATGAAGGCATTAAGGGATTAGCGATAAGTCGTGTTTTTGGGGAAGGATACGAGCCAGAGAATGCTCATTCCAGATATGTTTCTAGAGGCTTAATATATACATGGACGTGAGTGAGGTTGCATTGCACGGGCGTTTTGGGACTTTAATGCGCTACGCTGCAATACAGGGATCACCAGGCAAGTTTGTATAGTGGGGCTAACCGCGCCGATAACCTTATCGGACTTCAATCATTTGAATTTTTGTAGAGCAGCCTTCGCGATTCCAAGCTTCGACTCGACGACTGACCGTTCTCAACCTCAAAAGGGCGACGTTGTGGCACGAAAGTAATCCCATCACGCTCAGCCTCTAAACTCGATCTCCTAACTCCGTAGTCCCAAGCTATTTCACGACTCATAGCGCGACTGGTTTGGAGATCCCAGGGATCTCGTTGTCGCGAGGATGCCTCGCGCGAAGAGATCTAAACAGTACCGCAAACTCATGGAACAATTTTCCATGGGTTTCGGCTTCCATGTCCCGTACCAGGTCGTCGTCGATGCGGAGTTCCTCCTCGAGTCGGTTAAGTGTAAGATGGATATTATACGTCGGTTAGAAGACACCCTGCATGGAGAGGTCAAGCCCCGTAGGTCTTCCCTGTCTGGTCTTTATGAGATGGAGACTTCTAATCAAATATTCGCAGTGATAACGCAATGTTCAATGCGACACGTGAGTAGCTTCCGACATTCTAGCTCTCGTTTTCGCCTTACTACTCCCGATGAGCCCTTCGTTACAGTGAGCCTCTTATGTGTTGACGAATTGGTACTAAATAGCTCTATGCCCGCAATTCCGAGCCAGCAGTCCGAGAAGCCATCGAGCTGGCGAAAGAAAAATTCGAGCGGAGACGCTGCGGCCACCACCCGGATCAATATCCAGAACCCCTCAGCTCTTACGAGTGCGTCAACTCGGTAGTTGACCCCAAGAAAAACGGCGTCAACAAGCACCGTTACGTGTGCGCCGTCAACGACGATCATCTGCGCGCCTCCCTCCGCCAGATACCGGGCGTGCCCCTCATATTCATCCGACGCTCTGTCGTGCTCATGGAGCCTATGGCCGCTGCAACGGCGAAGGTGCGCTCGGCCGAGGAGCGCAAGAAATTCAGGGCGGAGATCTTGATGCCCGGCGGCAAGAGGAAGCGGGACGACGATTCCGAAGACGAAGACGGCAATGGCAGTAAGGGCAGGTCAAAGAGCGGCGAGGCAATGAAGGCGCCGGAAAAGAAGAAAAAGAAGAAGGGGCCCAAGGGACCGAACCCGCTATCCGTGAAAAAGAAGAAGAAGACGCCGAGTCAGCCAGAAAGTAAGCCAAAGGAAGAGAGGAGGGAGGAGCCGCCAACGACGGAGGGTAACGATGCCGGTACGATAGAGCAGCCCAAGAAGAAACGAAAGCGCAAGCACAAGAGCAGCGGTGCGAATGGTGAGGCTGCTGGACCTACGGAGGACGGCACATGAGTTTCTGTTGGAAACTCTGAAGCGCAAGGGATGTTCCTGTCCGGCTGGGTTCCTATCGGAATAGCATACGAAAAGGCGTCGTTATGTTTATACTCATGGAGAAGTTACTTAGGAGGCGCTGTTGTCTTTACACGCAGGGAAGTTATAGAGCGCAATTGATACCATCGTGCACTTCATACTTCGACTCAACCAACATACGTATCCTTCTGCTTATATGCGCTACCAACGTTCTTGTATCTATTCCGTTCGAGTCTCCGCGTATCTTAAGGGATATGGGCGAAGTTGATAACGATGATGCGGACGCGGAGTCTCTGGAGACGGTTGGACCGGCACTGTTGACCCATCTTTGGTATCAATAGTGGCACGCCGTCTTATCCGATCGCCTGAAACACGCTGACCCTGCCCCTTCTTGGCCACTAACCTTTGCGAGTCTAGACCTGCTGTATCCACTACAGTAGAACAGTTGCGAGTATTGCGCCACTCAACGTGATGGGGTCACTCATCCGTAAGCCCTGTACTTACAGCATTGTATGTGCTCCTGAACGAAATATTGTCGGAATGACAATTCACAATGGCATCGGTTTCTTTGAAACGGCTTTGTTCATCGGATTCCGCTCGCCAGGTTTAGTAGCCTGAACTGTGATAGGGCATTGGATACGTACGGGTAGATTACTCCCTGCGACATATCAATATACGATACTGGTATGTATCTGTACTTACCCCCGGGAACGAATTGGAGCTAAATTTCATTACACATTGAAGTCCCTACGACACTCCACTTATATTCTGGACCGTGGGGAATTGCCTTTTCCGTTGAATCTAGACATGATCGCGCCTCCACGCCGAGTCTATTTACAAAAACTTCACCAATGAGGACTTAAACGATGACCAACCCCGGTGAACCACCACTCTCAAATATCAAGCCGCCGAGCCAGCCAATCGACTCGAATTCTAACACCAGTAACAGCGTCGATGCGAAAGAAAAGAGCATTCCAATGACGGCGGGGGACGTGCAAGAATTCGACGACTTCGGTCTGCCTATCAGGAGATATGTCAACCCTGAGCCGCCCGCCGGAATTGAGGGTGAAAGTGGCTCGGCCTACAGAGTGGGAGGTGGTACGAGTACGACACATGAAGCGGTAGCAAGCAATTCGGAAGAAAAGCACGAATCTAGCCCGAGTAACCCAGAAGGGAAGGGAGTTGAAGGAGAGAAGGAGGAACTGAGGGTTCCGAACCACCAGAGCAAATTAAACAAAGCCTCGGCCGAGAATAGCGACGATGACGTGTTTCAAGACGCTTCGTCCACTCCCGTACCGGAGCGCACCGCCGAAGTCACGTCGAAGGAGGTCGAGGGGCCCAAAACGCCCGTGCCTCCGCAGATAGAGAACAAGAGCAGGGATGAGCCGAGTCCGCCGGCGGGAGTGTTACCGAACGGCCCGGTCCCGAGTGAAAATGCGGAAGCATCCAAGACGACCAAGCGTAATAGCACACTAGACAATGGTATGCAGGCTATCTCAGGGCCTTCGATCGAGGAGATTACGTGCAGCAAGCAGGACGAACAGGCAGAGAAGGGGGCTGCTGCCCAACATACTCGGAATGAAAGCATAGCCAGCTCAACCAAGGGCATATCCGAGTTTTCGCATCAGCAGGTGGCGGCTCCTAAGGAAGTAGAGAAAGACGACGATGGAGAATGGCAAACTATGCCGGCATACGCGCCCTACGATATATATGACGACGATAATAGGTTGATAGCTAAGGAGCACAACACTGAGGAGGATGAGAAGTACGGTTATGCCGGACTAGGAGGTGCCGGCAAGGGCTACACGAGGGTACTGGATGATGACGACGTTGAGTCGGTGACCAGTATGGACGACAACACTCAATATCTCTTCAACAATGTCAAAACTACGAGCATCGCCGGTGCCGACGAGGAACAGCGCGATGCCGTCTCCCAGCTACAGGCTACTAAAGACCTTCTGACCGAGGGCCAGAGGATAGCATACGTAGGAGTCACGCGTCTCGAACTAGTAGAAATGGTCAAGGCCGCAGAGGCTATGGACGGCCTAAAGAAGGTGAAGAAAGAGGTCCAGACGGCGGCCGAGGCCATGAAGATGTGGTCGCAGAAGATCATGATTCGCCTCTACACGCACATGGAGATCAACCAGGCCGAGCAGGTCATGATCGAACAGC
The DNA here is from genome assembly GCA_004155915.1 of Monosporascus sp. CRB-9-2. Lineage (NCBI taxonomy): Eukaryota > Fungi > Ascomycota > Sordariomycetes > Xylariales > Monosporascus > Monosporascus sp. CRB-9-2. Next base: position 54,431 of record QJOA01000052.1, read on the forward strand.
TGGCGGAACACGGAGTTATGCCCCGGGATCTCACCCCCGTGCTCATGCAGAACGCGAGAGTGAAGAACCCTATGGCGGAGAAGTCAGGGAGGTCTACTCCGAGCATTTCCTCGCTCGCGAGCCCACGGCAGTCTATATCCACCAGCGAACCAGTCTCGCCGGCACCTCCCCCGTACGAAAGTCACAACGGTGGGGATTGGCCGGAGGTCAAGTCTCCGTCGCAACTACCACGGACGGCCAAAATCGAGATAGATTTACGGTGGACAGTACTTTGCGATCTCTTCCTCGTCCTAATTGCTGACTCCGTGTACGACGCACGGTCGCGAGTCTTATTAGAGCGCGTAGCGAAAGACCTGGAGGTTGATTGGGTAGATATCTGCAAGTTTGAGAAGCGCGTCACCGATGCGTTGGAAATGCAACAGCAGGCAGAGAGGGAGAATTGGAACGAGGAAGAGCATCTCGAGAATCGACGGAAGATGGCGCTCAAGCGAAGGTACCTCATGATGGGCCTGGCGACCGTCGGGGGCGGCCTGGTTATTGGTCTTTCGGCTGGTCTCATGGCGCCGCTGATCGGTGCCGGTCTCGCAACCGGCTTCACGGCGATCGGAGTGGGCGGCACGAGTTCTTTCCTAGCCGGAGCTGGTGGGGCGGCCATTATCACCTCCGGCGCTGCCGCATCCGGTAGTTACATGGGCGGCAAAGCTGCCAACCGACGGACCGGGGCCGTGAGGACCTTTGAATACCGACCACTACACAACAATAAGCGGGTAAACCTCATCGTGACGATTTCCGGGTGGCTGTCTAGCAAGCACGATGATATTCGCCTGCCGTTTAGTACAATTGACCCCGTCATGGGCGATATCTACTCGATCTTGTGGGAGCCGGAGATGCTGACCAGTATGGGAGACACCATCAACATCTTGGCGACGGAGGTGAGCGACTCATTGTTACCACCCAAGGTATTTATTGTCCTCGTTAGCATCTATGCTGATTATTATAGGCTGTCACGCAGAGTCTCCAGCAGGTGCTGGGCGCAACGGTGCTTATGGGGCTGATGGCTGCCCTGCAACTGCCCATCGTGCTGTCTAAGCTCGCTTATCTAGTAGACAATCCCTGGGCAGTTTCTTTGGACCGAGCGTGGTCTGCCGGTCTAATTCTAGCAGATTCTCTGATCGACCGAAACCTAGGCACCCGACCTATCACGCTCGTGGGGTACTCCCTTGGCTCGCGAGTCATCTTCTCCTGCCTACTGGAACTCGCGCGAAAAGGCGCCTACGGTCTAGTGCAGAATGTCTACATGTTCGGATCGCCCATCGTGGTTAAGAAAGAGGAGTATCTAAAATGCCGAACAGTCGTCTCGGGCAGGTGGGTGAACGGGTACAACAGGACGGACTGGATTCTGGGCTACCTCTTCCGCCTGACGAACGGCGGTATTCGGCGAGTGGCGGGCTTGGCAGCAATAGAGGATATACCAGGCCTAGAGAATAAGGATTGCACGGAGTTCGTCGTCGGCCACATGGAGTACAGAACAGCGATGCCCAGACTACTTAGAGAATGTGGCTGGGTAGTTGAGAGCGACGAGTTCGTCGAGATCGAGGACCCTGATCCCGAAAACCACCAGGAGCGGCAACGGGAGATCATCAACGAGATCGAGGAGGCCCGCAAGCAGCTCGAGAAGGAGGAAAGCTCCAAGAAGGGCGGCGGCTGGGGAATATTCGGCCGGAAGAAGAAGGCGCCCCGCGCCGAGTGGGAGGTATACGAGGACACCAGGGGCCCTGCGGGCGGAGACCCGACGAGGACCGAGGACAAGCACGGCAACAACCACGGCGTCCTCTTCGACGTCGACGCCATCCGCGCCGAGCTCGCCAACGATGAGCTGCAGGTCAAGGAGCTGCAGTCGACGCTGCCCCCCATGAAATTGGAGCAGCCCCAGCTCTCGTACAATAATAATAATAGCAATAACCCGCGGGATTCCCTGCGCGAGACCAAGAGCGCGGACGCCACGCTCGCCACCCGACAGCGGCTGTCCCAGGAGCCTACGCCGGCCTATGCCGCCAACCAGAGCAGCAGCAGCAGCGCGTGGGGAAACTCCGCCGACGACGAGATCCAGATGACGTTCGACACGTCATTCGACGACCCGGCCCCGACCCGGGCCGGGGATACCGACAGGGACAGGGGCGCCTCCTATTATTACACAAGCCACAGCAATAATTCCTCCGGCCCGTTGCACGCAGGTACGGCGCCGCCGCCTTCCACCGACAGGCCGGAGATCAGCAGGAGCGCCAACACGGCCCCCAACATAGCGCTCGCGGACCCCTGGGCCGACCTCGACGACGAGGACTTCGGCAAGGAGAAGGAGATCTCGCTGACTTTCGCGTGATACCAATCAATGGCCGGTACCGGATGGCGGGATGGAACGCAAGCTAGGCCGTCCCGTTGTACTCTGGTTTACGCGCGTACGTATGACGAAAAGAGACAAACGAGCGTATGTGTGATTTCGAGATGTCGAAACGAGTATGTGTGGTTTCCGTAGAAGGACTCCAAGTATTTAGTCAGGCTGTCCTGTTGGGCCGGGCGAAGGTGGCATAGGCGATGGACGGGCTCGTTCATGGCGTTTTTCTTCGTGTCCTTTTGAGGTTGGTGTCCAAGCCGAGTCTTTCTTTATCCGCATCGAAAGGTCGTTGGTTGGTTGGTTGCATTTGTATATATTGATATCTATCTACTTTTGTCGGCAGAATTCCCGGGGCGGGCGTATCTTGGTGGTTTAATCAGGGGGTCGTGCCTGCTGGTGCGTGGTTGGGGGGTGGGGATAGGGGGGCTAGAGTAGAGGGACGACATTGTGGAGGGTACATGCATACTTATATAGCAGGAGGGTTAGACGGTTGAATACCTAGCTGTTCACTATTCACTCAAGACCCGAATCTGCGGCTTAGATGGTGATATCTCGTCACTGAGGCTCGATCGCCATGAGGTGGAATCCCGGTTGTCTAGAGCATGAGAGTGCGAGGGTACCTTTTACGCCGTCTCATAGTGGGAAGAGACGTAGTTGTTCTACCTATCTTTAGCTTCAGACCTACTTCAAATTGCTCTGCCATCTATTCGGTCCGTCAGTCCGTACATTCCAGGTTATTTTCACAAGTTAAGCACTGCAGCGCAACCTCCACAGCTGGCTGAATATCCACTAAGAAGGTTCCAGCATGAATGAATAGATAGGTAGCCTCCAGTCGAATAAATGGATAAAAGTAGTCACCCGCTGCTTATATATATGTATCTGGAATTATCACATCAACCAAGCCATTGGCAGAGGGACCCTCGTAACGCAGGGTCTCCTGGCCCTAACAAACGAAGAGAGATCCCCGCACGGACGACTTTTGCCCAGCTCCAGCTCCCTTCTGCATAAGTGCGGAGGGATTATGTATCAAGATAGCTGCGCCCGGCGCTGTCCCCGGGGCATCCAGATTCGATCCGGCCCGATTGCGGGCCCGGTCGACTACCGCGTACGGAAGGCGCGCGGCAAGGAAGAGGATCCACCGCCCCTACCTATGGAGATCTTGCGGGGGGCGGAGATTAGCCTTATGTATTGGTCCTAGCCAGTTGGGCGCTGCTGGTATGCTGTAGGGTTGTTAAGTTGCGGCGCTTAGTGAGCGCAGCGCAGACCTCGGGATGGCTGAGGACAATGTCACATCCGCGTTCTATACTATGGCATTTCGGCGGCCTTGTTGCGGATGTTTTGAGCAAGACTACGGGGCGGGCTGTCGGATGGTGATAGGTAAATTTTTGAAGGCTCGCAGGGCTTCAGCCTGTAGCTTTGACCGCCGACGGGACGTTTCTCGGGAACGGTGATACCGAGGGGGCTTAACTCGGAAATTAATTCTTATAAGTTAGGTAACGCAATTCTGGTCCTTCTGGATCGGTGCTGCAAGGTCACGGTGGTTCGCATATGCTCTGATTTGTATATGGCTCCGTAGATGTAGCAAGAATAGACTGTATGGCAGTCTGAGGGTTACTTTTAGTCTCCGCTGGCCGAATCCACTTGGAAACGCTCTACTCCGCATCAAAGACGCGTACGTTTCTCCAATCTCTGTCGGCGATATTCTGGATATCCGCGATACATGCAGTGCATTATCGCCAAAGTGTTTCATAAGCAACGCAATGGACGAAACATCACATCTAGAACTGCAGGCGGACCGCTAGTGGAGTTTCAGCCATCAGACGAGGGGGGGTGGAGGGGTTTCCGTTTCTCGTCCCCCATGATTTATCAAAGTCTGGTCCGTCAGTCAGCGCCATGGCCGGATACGGTGTAACAATATGATCTCATCCAGCAGGAAAAAGGGGGTTTGAGGGTGGATTACGTGATTGCGGGGGTTCTGATGTCCTCAAAATAGCAGCAGCAGCATTAGGTAAACATCTACTGCTTCTCTACGCCCCCCTCATACTTTTTAACAGTCAGAAAAGCTTCACAGGATACAGGAGGCTTCAGGCGAGGTGGTCTGGCAGGCCGTATCAAGATGAAATACCGCGACCGTTCGGCACAAAAGAATTTCTCGCTCGGGGTTAACAGAGTTCTCCGTGAAGAAGAGATGTCAAGAGTGGAGGCTGTTACTATTTATTGCATAAGGGGACACTAGCTCTACTCTAGATGCAACCCAAGGCTAAAAACAGCTAGTTGCAGCAGGGTCCTGGATCCTCGAGGTCGTTGTGGAGCAGCTAGTAATCCGAGGCGTGTTGCTCGCCGCCAGAGCATTGTCAAAAGAACTGGTAGAGGGTATCAGTTGGAGTTCTCTACATCCACGTCTTTACCACACCTTAGTAGTCTAGCGTGTGCACTCTGAGCGCCATGCTTGCCCCTCTTACTTTTTCTCTGTGACCAAGTCTTCTCAACCCATGATAGACTTCGTTTTGCAAATAGGTAGGTGGAGTCGAAGATGGTTTCAAAGACTCTTCGGTGAAGGAGAATCTTGCGAGGGCTGTACGCTGGTTGGTGATGGGGTGAGCGACACCAACGCTTGGTCTACCATCCGCCCCCACGATCCACATGTTTGTTGCCCTCGTCTCCAATGTCGGATGAAACCCAAGAACGGCCGCTCAGTCCAAATACCCAGTCGTTCGAAGATCATGGGCCTTCCGGTAAGTGTTATATGTATGCATGCATAGATGTGCCCTACGGATACCAACATATTGTACGTATACGCAGTCAGGCAGTAAGACTTGATGCGGATAATATCCCTATGCAGCCACGGGGCACAACTGCTGACTGGCGGATTGGTTAATGCATAAAGCTGCTTACTCTGGCTGCGATACACGCATGTATCGTTTGTGCGGCAGTCAGCTTGCAATGTCACCGACTGGGATAGTCGCGATCAGCCCAAAACTTCCCAGGGGTTGACTTTTCTTACAGACCACGTACCGCTATACTTGGGTGGCCGTATTAGCAGTGCAAGTTGCAAGTGCAGCTTTCGAATTTTCGATTTTCACAACCAGATACCCCATCATTCTCTATAAGCCGGGGTTTGTTCAACGATGGGTCAATCCACTTCAAGTGAGCATTGCGATGATTCCTTCGATTCGCTCGCAGAAGGCGTGCACAGCCCATCGAGTGGGCCGGACGCACAGTCAAGCGGCCGCAACTTGCGCCGTCGTACGTAGTGCTACCCATAAGGCGTAAGTAACGGGCGTAACAGCAAGCCTCTGGTGGGCATCCACGTCCGTGCCCGAAAAGAGACGTGCGGATTTCCCCTCTGTAAGTATTTCGTACCGTCCCAGTTGGTCGCTTGGCCCTTGGCGACCATCTCACTTCTGGGATCGGTAGCCATGGTACGATCCCAGGCTGTTGGCCGTGGCTTTGCTGGCGCTCGATCTTATTGAACCGCTTTGTTCGATAGCGGGCTCAGCTGGGCTGACAGTTCCTAAGGATTCCAGCGGAAATCGGATCCTCCCTGGAATGGCCCCTGCTTGCCTCGCAGTTCCTTCCCTCCTTTCAGTCTTTCACGGCTTCTGTTCATTCGCCTTCTCCCTGGTAGCTGTTCCGAAGCCCTAGTGATTCTGCTTTCGCCGACTTCCTCGTCGTCATCGTCGCTTATTGCGACACCAAACCACGCCTCTCTCGAAGTCGACACGGCGTGATTGAATCGGTTTGACGGATGACAACTCAGCGCTGGACATGAATTTAGGGCCTATAGGGATTGGAGTTTTCGAATTTAGGGTCACCAACCGACGCGGTCTAGCGTATGATTACGATAATGCGGCTCAATGCCTCAAAAATTGGGCTCTTCGCCGGCTTGCTAGGAGTAGTTACCGGACAAGGAGCAGCGCCTTCAGGAGGAACGGGAGTGACGCCCCTGGCCCTCATAGATTTCGGGGACACGTTTACGCCACCAGCGGTTTTCGTGCAGACTGAGGTGGCTGTTGCTGAGATTATTTGGGCTACAGTCACCTACTTTAACCTGACAGTCACGGACGTGTATTTGTACCAGAGGGGGAATAGGGACGGTGAAGATGATACCTTGATCGCGGAAAGCAACGTGGCAACAGATTTCTATCTATTTGGTCAGAATAATGGTAGAGACATCGAAAGGCTCGTACGGCGAGTGCTGACGCTACAGAGTATGCTTACACTGTCTGAAAGCCAGAACTAGAGGAAACTGGATAGCTGACAATTCTGCAGCATTCTTCGGTTTCGCGGATGGAAGATATAGGACGCAGATTCCCCTCAATGCGGAACCAGATCCTTTCAGCAATGTGTGGAATCACCATGCCCTCTATATGGAATTTCGCCTAAGAAACGACACGCACACCGGTAATAGCTATAGTCCACCATTTGTCGTCATCAGCAACGGCACTCTGAGGGCTACCGCCGACCAGATCCTAAGGGACGAACCGAATCCGGTAAAGCTCGACGAAGTTCACTGGATCGCCACGACTACGGATGTTTCAGCCGGGACCTCGGCCCCCCCGACATCGAGCCCTATAGCAGGGAGTCCCTCCCTAGGCACTGGCCTCAACACGGCGAGTCCCGCTGCGGAAGACAGCAGCGGACAGAGCCAGGCTGGCCTGAGCCCGGGTGCCATCGCGGGCATCGCGGTCGGCATCGGCGTCGGGTTCCTTGCCGTCGCCGGCCTCTCGGTGTGGTTCTGCCTGCGCCGGCGCCGGTCCGGGCGTCCGCTCGCCCGCGCTCGCGAGGTGGGCTACGGCTCCGACTCTGGCGCCGTCGCCATGATGCCCGAGAAGGAGGCGGCCGGCCTGACCGAGTCATCGTCCCACCCGGTGTACGACCACCACTCCGCGCCCGTCGCCCACCACTCCACGCCCGTCGCCCACCACGACGACCCCACCGCCGCCGCGGACTCGTACGCGCCGTACAGCGACCACTTGGTGGCGCCGGGGACGGCGGTCACGACGCCGACGCCGACGTCCCTGAACGAGCCATCTCCGGTTCCTCATGAGCAGCAGCAGCAGGGTCCGGGAGGCGAGACCGATACCGTCCGCCAGCACCAGCAGCAGCCCATCACCTCGCGCTACGCGCACCTCGTCGAGGAGGGTATGACGGAGGAAGAGATCCGGAGGCTTGAGGAGGAGGAGCGCCAGCTGGACGCCGCCATCGAGCAGGCGGGTCGCCGCCACAGCCAGACGCGGCAATAGCCCCCGGGGGGGAGGGGCCCGGAAACAGGGGGTAGGAAAATCCTTTGCGTTGTCCGTAGCATGTTTTTGCCTGGATTTTATTCTTCTTTATTTTCTGCTCCATACCCGCCAGGCGTTTTTTTCTGGAAGGATAATCCGTGCTTGTACGGTGTCCCACCCGTATATGTGTACATTCGCTTTTTTTCAGTTGGACCGAGGGCTCGCGAAAGGGGGCACGTCCCCAGCTGTCTTCCGGCTACGATATGTAATGCATGATAAGGGAATCACCGGACGTATGCGATGCCGCGCTGTATCTATAGCCCGGTGTGGTCGAAGTTCGGAAACAAAAGTGAAGATGTTGAAAACATCCGCGGCCTTCGTCGGCTGAGGACTCTTGTTGATTGCGTGATGTGCTGCGATCTGGGGACAAGCGTCTCTCGCTGGCTTCGATGATGTGCCTCGCTCAGAGCGAGTCTTGGACAGCTAACGCTCCTGTCTCTGTTGACATTGGGAGGCAGATTCCATCATTCACTAGCGTGTAGTTTGGTGGTTGTAACTGCGTTGGTTATGTAGCGCGTATACTCTTCAATCTTCTCAGGATCCGTCGAAGTCAGGGTGAACCCGTCAAGCCCCCATCAGCCTTGCGGGCGCTCCTCGCCGATGTACGGGCGGACACATCGTCTTCACCCCCTTACCAATACGCTGTGCGCCGGGACTAGCTATTGCTGCCGGGATGCCTTTAAAGGCATGTTACCGTTACCATTAAGAAAGGGGCCCAAGCCCAGAGTTATGAACTCCGCAGTCATGCAAGTCGCCCTGACGTTCGGCATCGTCGCAGCATCATCGCCGCCTGGCAGCTCTCATTTCAACTCGCTTGAGCCCTGGGCTAAGGCGGTGATAGGATCTGCCGCGTCAAGGAATACGGGACTAAGGGGGGATCTAGGTGATTCATTCGCATCCATGCTCGATTAAGCACTATTTCTGCACTTGGGCCTTGGGTAGATGGCAAAGACGGAGCATCTGTAGCCTAAATATGGGGCTTGCAAGTCATGGATTCAAGGGGGATAAGCCAGTCAGGGTTTCGGACAGTTGCATACTATGGTAATTGACTGTGCCTAAGAGACCTTGATATTGTCACGGCCTATTTCTTGGCATACCATTCGATATGAAGAACGCTCTGGGTTAGAAGACCGAAAAAGTACACCATGCTGACTAGAAAACTCATATGAAAGGAAACACGTAAGAACGGTCTATACTCCCTTCGCAACCATGTTTCCATCCTGATCTCTTAATCGACATTTTCACACGAGTCACCGTTGAACTGCTGCGCCTCCATAAATAACAAGGGACCATAAGCCGCGGTATGAGCTCGACCGCATTTTAAAGCAGAACAGGTCATATCCCAGGAACGTCAAATGCATACTCGAACACTCTCTTCGCGTAACGATAAGTCTAGCCACGGCCGAAGGTGAATATACGGCCGACCATGTTGCTTGCAATGCTACCAGCCAGATTGCTTGAATATAAGGCGCTGCCAGCCAGGTTCGACGCCTGACTAAACTTGTCGCAACGAGAGAAAGCGAGGCTGTTCGTGATGGTAAGGGTAAGGGCGATGGCTACAGAGCAGAGACGTATCAGTAACTTCGTCGGCTTCCGCGCGGGGTAGCAACAATACCGAGACTCACCAACAAGCGGCAGCCACATGAACTTCAGGCGCACGATGGCCAGGATGGCGAGCGCGACCCACAGGACGGGCTGGCAGTAGATGGCGAGCCAGAAGAAGCGGCTGTCAGTGGGGTTGACGGTCTTAGTGCCGGGCTCGCTGCTCTCGAAGACCCAGTGGCTCTCGCCCGAGCTGGGGTCGACCTCGTTCCACCACCGCAGCCCGACCAGCCGGCGTCCCGCGATGTTCTTCAGGTAGTAGAAGTCGGTGGCCAGCAGCAGGATCGTGATGATGAAGATCATGACCATGTTGTCCGTGAAGAGGACGCCGAAGAGGTACACGAGGAGGGATGCTACGGAGAGCAGTCAGCTCATATTCGGAAGACATCATGGCAGTGAATGCGCTTCCAAGCAGGGCGACCGCCGGGCTCCATGGACGCAGAGACATCGAGTCCCAGTCTCGACTACACAGCACAGCAGGTGGACGCTAGCTAGGACAACTTACACATGCGAAAGGCGAGAAAGGTAAGTAGAGTAATTGGGTGCGAGCTTAAGCGCCAGCTCAAAGTGCCTGGCGCTACTGGTGCGGACTCCATCAGGGGTTGTGTTATCGCGGCGGCGCGGTAAACAACAATCGCATCGTCTGCTTGAAAGCAAGCTTTACCTAGGAGGTGGGAGGTGGTGGGAGTTCCAAGCTCTATGTCACTGTCGATAAAGCTACGGTAAACTGGTTATCGGCGTTTCGGAGGTGCATTGTTCCATGGGTCTTTGAAGGAGCCTTGGCAGCTGCAGATGTCCCCGCCCCGGCAAGCCGACAGCAGCTGCCGTAGCTCATCGCTTCGCCCCATGCGTTCAGCTCCGTCTCCTTGAATTCAACACCTACACAACTGTCACTGAAAAGCAAAGCAATCTTTGTCTTCAGCATGCTCAGTATTCGCTCACTATGAAATAAACTCTATTTTATACGGCCTGGTGAACTTGAAGAGGAACACAGAATCTCGAGGCTCCGCACATGTCATTCGGTCGATCATAATTTCTGCTCTCTGAATATGATCCCCTTTAATAAGGATACGCCCGCACCTCTTCCTCGCGGCTCAGATCCAGGCCCCTCGCTATCTGCTCCTCATGTTTCTTATCCAAATATTCAAGCAGCACTTCGCCATATTTCTCCTTCCCTTTATATCGACTCACGTCGGCACCCCAGCTCCTTATCGCACTAGCCAGTCTCCCCGGTACGTAGTCTTCCTCCGCGACCTCCTCGATTGGATGAAAATACGTCCTGAATGTGAAGACAACTGCTCCACTTTTCGGCAAGCGCCGTAGCGTCTGTCTCTCAGAGCGGAAGAAATGATGCTCGATGGCGCGGTTCTTCTCCGCGGTGTCCCAGCTAACGTCCGGAGAGTCTTCGGGTCCGATGCTCCAGGACCAGCCGAGATCCTCGTCCACCTGGATGAAATAGTTGTTTCGCGCGACCATCTCTTCCGGCTTGAGGCGCCGGAAGAAGTTCATCATGCCCTTCTCGAGCTTCTCCCTGAACTGCGGCACGTGGCCTGAGGTGTGGATCTCTGACAGCGACATGCCGTACTTATCCTCGATGCGCCAGAAGCCCGGCAAGACGATGGCGCCCGCGAGCAAGTAGTACTGACCATCCGGCTTTTCGATCATGATTGCGAGGTCATCCTGGACGAGACGGGCGCACATCTGCATAGGATCCTCCGCGAGCGGCCGGGCGACAATGTCGAAGCGCTCGCCAGACCACAGGTTGTCCATGCCGACTTCTGTCCGGCGGTAGAGCGACGGATACCGTGCTGACAAGTAATCCACGAGATCTTCGAGGAGTTCGACTGCGGCCGGGTAGGCTTCGGGCGCAGTCTTGCAGAGCTTCGAACCCCTTTCCGCGATCCGTCGCTTCTTATCCGCGTGGAAGCGGGGGTAGTGGTTATCCAATTCGATCCAGTCTACGTGCCTCACCGAGCGGAGGCCCATCGTGACGTTGTACTTTGGCCCGTAACGAAACGGTCGATATGGAATTGGTTTCGTATGCTTTATTGACCAATCCGGATATGGCTCCGGCTTGGGCATGCGGAAGTCTGATGGCGTCCATGTTTCCGCTTCACGTGCTTGCGTCTTCGAATTGCCCCGTGCCGCTTTCTCGAGCCCCGATGCCGTAGGAGTCGGAGGCCGCACGGCATACTGACTGATCCTCTTTCTCCTGAGGATAAATGTTGCTGTGCTAGTGATGATGATAAGGATGAGGATCGCTATATAAACAGTTTGGTTCGGATGCGGCCCCAAAGAAGAGCCCTTCCAGATATTCTGCACGACTGATCTCAAAGACTCGAGCTGCGAGATATTGTCTGAGTCCTCAAAACCCCGATACATCTGCTCTGCGCGTTTGGAGATCTCCGTCAATGCCCGGTTTAGAGCCATCATTAAGCCTTGATAAGCAATGCCTTCGCATGAACGGGAATATTGAATAAAAACGCGCAATTACTATATATCCATTGGAAACGATCGCGGTGCAGTAAATCACGGGTCTATAAAAAGATGGAGATACGTCGGAATCTCCTGACGTATGATTCCGTTCTCGGCTGCATATCAATCACTAGCCGGGGACGGGAGATACTTAAGGTTATTTGCCAGTCAGACAACGGCCAATTGGCCAAGCGGCCAAACCCAGCTTGGCTATAGATAAGCCCGTACGCAGCTGTGAGGCAATTCGCCGCCCTCGATGATTTATACAGCTAATGGCTTCGTTCGTCGATCTGGAGCCTGGCAGTACACGTAGCAGTAGCGATATATGCCTAGCCCCAACTAGGCTTGCGCATGGCCGGCACTAGATCATTTTTACGTGCTGTCCAACAACCGGATGCAGAAAGGGTATCCTATCATTCTAAAGTTTAGGTAATATGAGCGTCTGGGCAAAGTGGCGTAGCTAGTTCGGCCAGTATCGGATCCCTATAAGACAGCCTCCGTATAGAGATAGTCATGTGGCAGAGGCCGATATCGTGAGACTGCACTCAGAGATTGAAAGGTCACTGAAAAGCCCCTAGCTTATAATCGACGAAATATTAAAACCATGCCGATGTCGATTGAATAGTTTCCTTTCTTGGGCTCGACACACAACTGTATCATCTGGTTCTACAGGGCCGTGAGCCGTTTCCAACGGTAACACAATGACCACTAACATAGGCCTTGGGGTCTCCAAATCTCTCCAGGCCTTGATAATATAGTCGTCGAAGATTCTTCCATGCTGTCAAACGCTCAGAAAGGGACTCCTGCTACTGAAGGATATCGACGGGACTCCAGCTGGAAGAGATTACTTCGAGCTAGCGGGAGCTCCGGGGCGGCTTCCCTCATCTAACCCTAACCAGTTGTAAACTATATTGAGACTTATCAAGTATTAACTGCCGGTATTCGCGTGAAGGCGATTCTGTCCGATAAGCCTCAGTTAACCGAAACATGTGTATAGGGACGAGGATTCGATGACAGCAGCATCGCAATTGCAGTAAGCGAAAGGTATAAATGAGCGTATGTTTCAACCGCTAAGAATTTTCATTCTGCTCTCATTACGGCTCTATCCATTATTGAAGCGCTTGTTGTAATAGGGGTTGGAATAGGGGTAACTGGATGACCCACACCTCTGTGGTGCATATAGTTGCGTAGTCCTCAAGCATCCAGGCTGGCCGTGTAGTATGGAATTTAACTGGTAATTAAATATAGGTATCTTTGACAGCTGTCTACTCTCGGAGATTTGTACGTCTCTTATAGAAATCGCCTTTGATCCTTTTGAACCGTCCATGATGCGTCTCTCAACCTTTGCAACGCCCCTAGCTAACTTAGCACTTCTGCTACATCCGGCTATCTCTCCCAAATCTGTGACCCTTCCCCTTAGCTGCATCTGTAGTCATCGTCTCAACTCTGACCCGACCTAAAGCTTGAGAAACTCCCACGCGGCGCCCTCGTCCGCCGTCTCGTAAAACCTAGAGCCACATTGGGTCACGTTCATCTTCCACAACGCGTCCCCATGTCTCTTTAGCAACAGGTACCCACCTTCGGGATGCCTCGTTGCGCAGAAATACTCCCACTGTTTGTGATGGGTAGCGTTGGCGCAGATATTGCCTCGGTCATCGTGACCAACTGCAAAGATAAGAGGTCAGCGACGTTTCAACCGCCTTGGTAACAGAAGAACCGTAAAATAAGCAGCCGAATTCGAAGTTTGTAGCTCAAGCACCGGACCGGCTCTTCCCTCATGGCTTAAGCTGATGTAAGGAAAGAACGAGTTTAGGAGGTCGCCTACTGTAGGTGCCAGATACCGGATTGCGGAAGCCGAGCCAGCCTTCCTTGCCCTCGCAGATCCAGTGCGCGCCTCGGTCGCCGGCGTAGTCCCAGTCCCAGAGGCGTAGCTTGCCATTAACCAGCGTGATGGCCCTCCCTGTCGCCCGTTCGCGGATGACGAATGTGTTCCCGGGCCAAGGCACCGTGTCGACGGCGGCCGCGGTAGAAGATGTTCTGAAGCGGGGAGCTGGGTTTGACGATTTATCCGACATAACTGTGTGAGTCGGGGTCGCGATCTCATCCGTTATGCTTGGAAGTGTCGTGGTAACGCCGTCTTTCCGGTTTCCGATGCCATCCCGGTAGGCGAAGACGCGGGGCTCTAAACATGTCTTCCTACTGGTTTACTGATTTGGTGGTTGGAAGGCGAAAGAGAAGGTGCATAAGCTGTTACACGAATAGGAATCTACCCCGCAGGAATCATGCACTCACCCTTTATTTGCAAACCCTCTTTCCGGTAGATGGTAGACACGATAAATGGCATGTGCAACCGCGCTACGAAAGATATTGGCATCTTACCAAGTACCAAGTGCGTATATGTGTAGCAGCATGGTCCGACATATGACGAAGTAAATGGTCGCTCTTTCTGTATATATGGTCTGGGGAGCCAAGGACACCGAGTATATGGCTGCGCTCCCGATCGCTTCCCCAGTATTGCTTAATACTTCACTTTTGACGCTGTATCTCAATTGTACGTACTGTTAAAACTGAGGCTTAGCAGGTAAAACAATAGCTATGTCTTGGCTCATGTAGATTGACCCCTCAACCGGGATTAGCTACAGCCACCTTCGGTATTGCTTCCTCACAGCTACAGCTGTATTTCCATGTATTTAAGGAGAGGCCATTACCTTCTTTATTTTAGCTAGGACCTTTTGCAGGTCAACCTGATAACAATTACGTCTTCAGTTGCAAATGCTTCAGTGTGTAATGTCAGGGCCTCATACGTACCGTACAAAGAGAACTGGTCGTTGAGGCAACGTTCTCGGATCTTGCATTCCAGACTTGGGTTAGGTGCCTTTGGGCTTCCACGTCGATGCCTAGGTGCTTAAACCGCGCGTGTCATCCGTTGTATTTACAGCACGGCAAAAGTGTCGTCTCATTTCCTTTCGACATAATTTTCTAGCTAAAGGTCTTCTGTGTCTGGCCCAAACCACTAAGATGTCGTGGACCTGCGGGACCTGCTATCGGGTATTCGGCTCCTATCGCTCCCGGGAGCAGCATATTGATGCTGTAAACCACTATTATCCTACGCACGAGTGCGATCGGTGCTGCCGTTTCTTCGGGAGCCGCAGCGCCGTCATCCAGCATATGAACGATTGCAACCATTGGCGTTACGATTGTACCCTGTGTGACGAGACATGGCCTACCGTGGAACAAGTCAAGGAGCATGTGATCAACTATCACCACCACTGTACTCCTTGCAACCGCACTTTCCCCGACTACAATGCCATCAAGATGGTGGGAATGCCTCACTCCTGTTGCTGTGCGCTTCTAAGCTGACAGTCCAATCCCAGCATCTCAACTCACGTATCCATCGCGGAACTAACATCCAATGCCCTTTCTGCAAGCAATTCTATACGTCCGCAACAGGACTCTCGCACCATCTGGAAACCGGCTCCTGCCCGCAAGCTCCTTTCATAGACCGAGACGTGGTTTACAAGCTCGTGCGGTCGAAGGACCCGAACGGTCTCATCTCAAAGAACCTCATCGACTGGAAGCCCTCGTCTCGCTACGAAGCCACCGACCGCGCCTGGAACGGCTACGGCTGGGAGTGCTATTTCTGTCACCGGGACTTTAATACGCGTCATGGGCTCAACCAGCACCTGAATTCTCCTGTCCGTACGTAGGAACTCTCCGTCGATTTAGGGCCCCTGAGTGTTACTGACGTGAACCGTCCTCTTAGACCAGCAGAACCTCTACCATTGCCCCAACCGCGCGGGCTGTAGACGGGAGTTCACTAGTCTCGCTGGTGTCATGAACCATCTCGAGAGTGAGAGCTGTGGCTATACTCGCTTCGAGAACGTCCAGAACGGCATCCGAACCATCGTCAGGGGAGATAGATTGATCGGCTTCTAACGAGGAACGTTGCGGGGACTTAGTGTTTCGTCGTCCCCTCCCCCCCTTTGTGATACCATCTCATATTATTGGCGACAAGAAAAGATTGTGTTTGCATTAAGGTACCTAGACGACGGACGGAGGACTTGTATTCATACCGTACTACCCCACGGGGCACCTGACGCGATTTTCGGTTGAGTCCATCTTCCCAGCTTTGAGGATGGATGTTTGAAAGAGTCATGTACGGGAGGTTCATGGAGACTGACACCACGTGTTCCACAATGCTGTACAGCGGATTATGGCTCAGGGATAAGAAATCAGATTGAGAGAAATGTTGGTACCGAGACTTGATTATTAGAGGTTGAGCCTATTGCTGAGAGTTTTGCGAGGTGACATGCAATACTGGTATGACCTTATTCAACCATACATGCTTGCCGATACTGATTATAGTACCCCAACATCTGATATCTCCTACAGAGGTTCCATGCGTGCTGGTGGGAGCGATACCGGTGAGTACCCATCAATAGGAGAGGATTGAGATTAACGGCAAGATCCTTTCGTCTTCCAGATGTACGATGATCCGACCGAGAAGGTCTACCCATCCATCCATTACCATGTGCAGCGCGTCCCTCGTCCTTCAATGTGGCTTGCACCCACCAGCTGCGCATCCAATCACTATTGAATTGTTAAGTACGACGGCTTTGAGTAAAGGATATCCTGGACAACTTACTGCATCTGGTCAAGATACATCAGTATATATCTGTGATAGACTGTCTCGGGGAGGGACTCGTCACTTACCCTATCCAGAGCGGTGGGACCCAGCTGACAGCGAGGCACATGCTCCAGCAGCAATTGCAGTCGCAGTCAATGTCGCTTCTGTCCCCGTTACTGACGAACTCGTCATACGACTGCTGGAGCTCGTCGGGCTCCCAGGTCACGGACGAGCCCTCCATCCCGCTACCTTCGGGGAATCTGTACTCGGCCTTCGTCTGCGGAGGCGGGGTTCGCTGCAGATATCCTATGAACCTCTCCAGGCTCATTCCTATCTTCTTTTCGAGATACTCGGTGGCTTTCGGTCTGTCAACTACTACCGTGCCGTTCCAGCCGTGGCCTGCCGGCACGTCGAAGGTGATGACAGCGCCTTCTGTCTCGGGGCGAGTGGCCAGCGTCAGGCACCACATAATGGCAAGACTCGGCATATATCTGAGGGGCAACATTGTGGTTGAAAGGTATGATTTCCGTTACGCGGAATTCGCGACAATGGTTTCTAGTGAAGCGCAATGTCGGCGGGATACCTAGCAATTAAGAGAGAGAGGAGATGTTTAAATAATTCAGCGGTGATGTCATAGAGTTTATCATCCCAGAAGGATAAAGACAAACCTTCTAGTTTGCCTATCCTTCTAAGGCTAGCTCCGACATATATGAGGTGCGCTACGGAGATCCCACCCCCGAGTTTGTCCTTCCTATGGAACTCTGCATCTAATGGTTTGCTTCGTGCCAATCCCAGCTATAGACTACAGAGCAGCAGCAACTCATCCTGACTCTTATTCTCGACTTATCTGAGTTTATGGACCTGTACCACACGCACCGGTGATTGCTACTCCCGGCTTGGCTGCCGGTGCCGATACCTCCTCCGTGGAGATTGCCCCCGGAGGAAGATTCAGTCCCAGAGGGCGGAGAATGATGTGGTGGTTAAATGGTGCTCTGCTAGGCCAAGCCTTATTCTAGCTTAGATGTCGGGAAATCGTTGCAATGCATCAGTATTGGTTGCTGTCCTAGGTTGCTCATCTGCTACAGTGAGTGGGAGCAGCCCCACGTAGGTTTCACCCCCTTTTTCCTTGCAATCCTAGGGCCACCAATCAAACCCTTTCACTCCTTTCAACGCCCTGGCGAAAATTACTATATCTGCTGACATTAGAAGCTGTAAAGCCAGGCGGAGGCAGGATGTGGGAAAGTAGATGAACCGTTTCTTTGTGTTTGGGGCAGCTTTAAAATCAAAAGCTGGAGAAGGCGGCCAGATCTGGGTGCGTGGATGAGGGTTGTGTTGCGCTGGCCCCTTACTTAACACCCTAGCCCGTATACGACAATGGATACACTCCAAGTCCCAGCATGCTCGACCGCAACTTCTCAGGCCCGACCGTCTCTTATTCTCATGTGTACGGCTAGGGATCAACTGGATTTTCTGAGAGCCCGGAGAGTGACGTCTTCCAGGTGTCTGGCCGGAATCCCGCTCCCCCCGTCTCTTCGGCTTGCCTCACCCCCCGGGCGGATCAGGAAAGTGCTGGACATTGGCGAATAAAGGTCGCACGGCCCCGTCAATCCAGGCATACGAAGAAGGGGGACTACGTGGGCTTGCCGAAGTCAAGATGAGAGGCCCGCCCTGCCTAAGCCATCAGCAGTGCTTACTGTGACTGTCCAGGAGGTGGCCGGCCCCGAGCTAGATTCAGAAGCGTGCAGATGCGAGGGACGGGTCGCCCGCTCTCTGTGGTCGGTGGGTGAGCTGCAAGATTCCTATTTCAGCAGAGACCAAATAATTAGGCGACATACGCATTCACAATAAAAAGAGTTTCCATGCCGGATCCGCTTCTGCCTGTGTTTCTTGTGCGCCCCTACTAAGACGTGGGAAGTCGTTTCAGGCCATGCAAGCCAATCCATGTGTGAGCGAGCAAAACGGCGGCAGCGCGGAGACGTGTCACGAACACGAGGGGGAAACCGCCCACCAATCAATTTCCAGTAGGCGGAGGGACGTCGATCCACCAAAGGCCCGCGGCAGTAGCTTGCACTTAGCGCCGTCCGTCGCCTGACGTTGAAGGCAGGTGGTTGCTTTAACGTTAAGGTTCAAGATCCGCGCGCATGCGGATGCACCCGAGGGAATCACCATTGTGGCCGCGCTTGTGCCAACCACGAAGAAGGCATGGCAGCTGCACAGGCTGTTCGAAGAATCGATTGGAATTAATATATACGGTACAGAATCTAAAAAAGTACCCGAGGTCGGGGATCATCTGCGTATATACACCAGTTACATCCGAGCCAGCCGAGAATCCAGATCCTAGTCATATAGGTAGTTTACTTTGTCCCAAGCGCCGAAAATGTGCAAAACCATGAATGCGATAAGTCCTGCATTCCCCTCTCCCGCCAGCCCGCCCGTCGTGATTCTTTATCCAGATATCACATATACCCCTATCTCGTAGCAAATAAAATTCTTGGGGTTTTTCGCCCCAGTCCTTGTGCAATTGGATTCTATATATACACCGCGGAACGAGCAGCTTTACCTGCCGTTGCCGTTGTAGGCCCGGATGTCGGCGCCCTGGGGATCCTTGACGCCGGGAATGGCCAGGCTGAGGAGCTTTTCGGTGGCCACGGCCGGGTCGTCGAGCTCGCCGGGGAAGAGACTCTTCAGGTAGAGAACCAGGCCCGCGACGTGCGGGGTGGCCATCGAGGTGCCGGAGATGATGTTGGTCTGGGAGTCGCCGCCGATCCAGGCCGACTCGATGTCGACGCCAGGGGCGAAGATGTCAACGACGTCACCCCAGTTGCTGAAGTCGGCGCGGACGTTGTTGACGTCAGCGGCGCCCACGGTGATCGCGCTGGGAGCCGAGGCCGGCGAGACCTGCGAGGCGTCCTGGCCTTCGTTGCCCGAGGCCACGATCGTTAGGATGCCCTGCTCGAAGGCGGCCTCGACGGCGCTGTTCTCGGCGTCTGACTTGGCACCGCCGAGGGACATGCTGATGACCGAGTTGGCCTCGCGGCCCTCGCCCGTGATGTTGTTGACGGCCCACTGGTAGCCCTCGAGGATCGTCTCGGTGGTCGCGCTGCCGCCGTTGAAGACCTTGATCGAGACGCAGGTGGCCTTCTTGGCGACGCCGTAGGTCTTGCCGCAGACCGTGCCCGCGACGTGGGTCCCATGGCCGTCGATGTCCTCAAACTCGGTGTCGTCTACGGCGTTGTATCCCAACACCGCGCGGCTGCCCTCGAACTCCTCGTGCGTGGCCAGGAGACCGGTGTCGATAATGTACGCGAACTGGCCCTCGCCGGCAACCGAGTCATAGACGTATGCGGATCCGCTGGTTCCGTTGGGCGACCTGTGTGAGATCGACGCTAGCCCCCACGGGGCGTTCGACTGCGTCTCAAGGGCCAGGAGGTGGCGGACACGGTCCGGCTCGACGGCCAGGACGGAGGAGTCGTGGCGGATCTGCTCGATGGTGGCATCGTCAAAGTGGGCGCTGTAGCCGTTCCAGGACTTGATGCTCCACTGCTTCATGATACCCCAGAATCCGCTGCCGCTTCGGGCATGTACGGCGGAGGCGAAGTGGATATGCGACTCGACGGCGCTCGGCTCCAAACCGGTCTTCAGCGTGACGATCCACTTGCCTGGGATGATGTCCAGGTCTGCTCTCGGACGGGGAACCGGCTTGGGGAGGGCGGAAACGGCAGAGACGAAAGTGGCCGCGAACAGGGCCAGTTGCTTGATTGCGACCATTTTGTTGTTGTTGTTGTTGATGAAAGTAGAAAGCGGGAATCTTTAACTATTACCTTGGCACAAGAAGGAACAGAAAGAGAGAGTGTATAGAATGCAAATGAAGACAGAAGATAAAGGAAAAAAAGAACCGGGTTTGCGTAGATGGGAATGACAAGATGGCATGAGCTCCTCGATGGACGCGGGCGGCGGCACCTTTATATCAACCCCATCAGCGGAGAACACAGACACAGCACAGGAATACAGGGGCAATAGGGCCCGACCACGGGGGTGACATGACTGGAGAAGACCCTAGCGGGTCGGCGTTGTGCTCCCATCAAACAAGCGCGGCAGAGCCACGGGCGGTGATCCTTGATCCCGGTGGATCCAGTGCGGCAATCCCATTGATGTGCTATTAAACCGCTGCATCTGGAAGGCGAAGCTGGTAGGCTAGTAAGCGGAGTTAACAAGGCGTCTTTCGAGCTAAGCATAGAGGAAAACAGGCGTTTCAACTTTCAACCACTTACCAACGGGAGACGCGATGGAGCTGAAAAGGGGTTCTCTACCGCTTGCGCGAATCGGAAGGAGGCTCGTGCGCTGGCGCAGGGGATCTCGCGGTCCTCTTATTAGAAAGGAGGATGTGCACTGCCGATTCCGAATGTGGAGATGCCATGAGCTTATGTTTAATGTGGGTAATGTACCTGCGTGCGCTACGTTAGGTAGCACTCAACTAGCATGCGGAACGTATGCGTCGACGAGCTTTCCGATATGTCCAACGGTCCCTCGTTGCCATCCGAACGCCCTATACGTGGTTTCTGTTTTGTAGCTTCGTATATGCACAGGGGTTCAGTTTCTTCTATCACCGAGCCTACAAGTTCTTTTCATTTGTCCCCGCCGAAGAGGTAAGAGACTTATTGGTAGTTATTGTGCAGGAGTCAAGATACGTAAGCTTCTGCCAAGTTGTGGGCTCGGGTATCTAATCTGCACCCTTGTGCGGACCGATCATAGGCCCTCAGCGTTGTTGATCTCAATTCCGATTCAAAGGGAGAGGAGCTGGTTTACGAGAGCTTCAAAAAGTGCCTTCCTCAACCAGCACCATCACCGAGACCGGTTCTTAGCGACTCTCAGCGATCATCGTCGGGCGGAATGTGAGCGGTCGAACAACCAGACCATAATTTACCGAATTGGCGATAGGAAAGCATGTGAGAATGATAACCGGCCAATGAGTTCGTCGGGATGGGATACCGTCTGCAATACCGAAACACGGCATCGGGTTGGGCTTGCCCGCATTACCTACTAGGTGTAGGCACGATGCGATCCAACCAGTCTGGCAGCTTGCTCCTCCTTGGCTATGGCATGGCGGCCAGCCGGGGGTGAGAGGTGGCAGAGAATGAGCTTGCCAAGACGTCTGATGTCAGCGACAGGAGAGATCCATCAAATTTAACGTCCAAGCTTCGAGGCTTAAAGCCCAATATAGCACCCCCTTTGTCTTTTAAAGACAAAACTTCCTCGTTGAGGAGCCACTCGGAGACTCAGCCCATTCATAGGTCCGTAATAAGCAATCAAGACCTCAGGGGATGCTACACGCTTCCGTACCTCAATGGTCAATGCATAATTATCGGGAGGGCAGTGCCGTAGGGAAAAGCTGTCGGGTGAGGATCCCCGCTCAGCCGCATGCCAGCCATGCAGAGGAGAGTTTGCTGTGGAGAGCCGCTAAGTATGCAGCAGATGATCGACAGGAGCAGCTGCAGTCAGAAATGTGGGAGAGCCTTAAATTTTAAGGCGTAGGTAGGCATCTTTACCTTTGAAGAATGCTTATAGGATAGACTGCGAGCGAACTAAAGACTGTCGTGCTGGGCCATCTTCCAACCCACAGTTGCATGCCGGCATTTTACTGGAAGGCCGTTATATTTGCTGGTGGCTATCAGGGGTTGTTACTTCAACCAATGAGCATCGATTCCAAAGTCTGCAGAGGGCCTATCTCGCCACCATCTAGCTCTAGGCCAGATTGTTAACTGTTCTCAGAGAGATTCCATGGTGCCGCTTTACCGGGCACGACAACGTCGAAAAGGAACTTAAGAGAAATTCAACGGCCGTTGTGACATCAGAAGCTTAATTCAAAGTCCCAGAGACAAGTCGCAGTAATACACAACACAGCGCCAATGGAGCTTGAGCCAGTAGCTCCCAGAGCGGTAGGTGGGATGGCGGTGGGATTTCAGCCCTAACGTACATGGAGGTGGCTTGAACCTTGAGGATACCATCCCAGCTTCAGGTACTAATATCCCCAAACATAGCCCATCATTACGCTAACCGGCTAGCGTACAAGACCAGGGGCAGTCTCAGATTCATTTACGTCCACGGCAATAAGATCAGCCCTGGACAATACAAGTCCGACTTACCTCATGCATCCTTCTTGATCCCCCACATCTATTTTTATACGCATTAAAACGGCCCATCCTTCTATTGATCCAAGCGGGATAGACGGCTTGCACATATGCTGTGGCATAATCGATTGACACAGATGCAGAGAACATAAAATCCATTGAGGCTCCTCCCGCAGGGCTTGCCAGGGACCTGGGGTTACCTAAACAGGCGATTATGGTGCTGATGGAAGCAGCTTGAAATCTGCATTCCTCCGATCCCCTGGCCTCCGCAGATCCATGCTAACCATATAGGTATGGAAGGGCGTGATACTCATGAGGTGGAATGCGGTCTGTACTGCCTTGAAACTTACTAGGAGCTTTCCATCCGGCAACATGGACTGCTGCGATCACCAGATCCCAGTGTCTGGAATCGGCTGTGACGACAGGAGCAATATCAAACCAAGGAATATCCGATGTCCATTCCCGCTTTCAAATTCTCGGTATGACAAAGCATTGCTAACACACGTGTAGGTTGATTGTCCTGTTTAGGTAAGGTAATTCAGTAACTGAATAGGCCATATTAACGGCCTCCTGTAACAGGTACGAGTAGATAACTTTTCGGTTTCATCAGATCGCCTAAACGTTTAAGCTAGCGGTTCTGCCAATGGAGCGATGTTCGCCGTATCAAAAGGCCGAACTTCCCAATTAGACATTCCACAAATTCCCTCCACATACGTACGTACTAGCCGAATAGAAGCCGAGCCGGGCAGCGACAGCTACCTACCTAGAATACAGAAGAGACGCTGAGCTGTATATGTAGTTATTTACTAACATTAAAAGATATAATTACGTCCAGATCTAATGCTGAGGACATCCGTATTGCAAAACAGCGTCTACGTCAAGCTCCTGGACAGTACAAAGGCGAGCAAGAGGGCTTTCTACCCCGCATCCATCGGGTGGCGTTTGATTAGGACTATGCCATCCTCCACCAAGCCGACGGTCCTCCTCATCGGAGGTTTGACGCACTGCAACTACGAGTGGAAGTCGCTGGGCATCAAGTACAACCTGCTCGAGTACCGCAAGGGGACGCGCGAGCAGTTCCTGGAGAACTGCCGGAACGGCGCGTACGATGTGGTACGCGGCTGCTACCGCTCGAACGCGTCCGTGTCCGTGACAGGGCCCTTCGACGCGGAGCTCATCTCGGCGCTCCCGGAGTCGTGGAAGTACATCGCCCACAATGGCGCCGGCTACGACAACGTGGACGTCGACGCCTGTACGAGGCGCAGGATCGCCGTATCGTCGACCCCCATGGCTGTCGACGACTCGACCGCCGACATCGGCATGTTCCTGCTCCTCGGGGCTATGAGGCAGGTCCACGTGCCGTACACGGCGCTGCGGGCGGGGAAATGGAAGGGCAAGGCCCAGCTCGGCCACGATCCTAGGGGTAAGGTGCTCGGAATCCTGGGGATGGGCGGCATAGGGCGCGCGATGGCAAAGCGGGCGCGCGCTTTCGGCATGGAGATCGTGTACCACAACCGCCGGCGGCTGGACCCGGCGCTCGAGGACGGCGCACGCTACGTGTCGTTCGACGAGCTGCTCTCGGGCTCCGACGTGCTGTCGCTGAACCTCGCCCTCAACGCGCAGACGCGCCACATCATCGGCGCGCCCGAGCTCTCGCGGATGAAGAAGGGCGTCGTGGTCGTCAACACGGCGCGCGGCGCACTCATCGACGAGGCCGCCCTCGTCGACGCGCTCGAGTCGGGTCACGTCGCCGCCGTCGGCCTCGATGTCTTCGAGAACGAACCCGAGGTCCACCCGGGCCTGCTCGCGAGCGACCGCGCCTTCATCGTGCCCCACCTCGGCACCAGCACCTACGAGACCCAGCGCGACATGGAGCTGTTGGTCCTCAGGAACCTGGAGGCCGTCGTCGACGAGGGCAAGATGTTCACCCTGGTGAGCGAGCAGAAGGGGCTCGACTGGGTCCCCAAGGAGGCGAGCCTCGAGAAGGTACATTGATGGGCTGTAATGCTACGCGGCGTAGAGGGTCGGCTAATTGCTGTTCAGGACTTGGCGAAATCAAAGCTGTGAGTCTGATATAGAGCACGCGGTAAATACAGTTAAACTATTTCGGTCCCGACTAAGATTTCACTGCCCCTTTTCAAATTAACCGGTATAGTCACGACCGTAAGGGCGATCATGAGTTTTCGCATGCTCGAGAAGACTCGTAACCCAGAGCTTCATACAGAAAGCATTCACTCTTTACCTTCTCACCGTCTTCCTGCGAAGGCCTTCAGTCCGCACCTCGAAAGCAGTAATACATGCCACGACTCATACGGACAGAACCTTCAGTACGGAGGATTAGACTATCAAGCATCAATAACCACGTTTCATTATCACTAACAGACGGGATGGTTAAAGTGTGTGTGAATCAGGAGATGAAATCCCAACTGCTCGGCTAAGTCGAAATCCGCAAACCTCTCCAGGAATTCTCATCACTTCTTCTCGGCAACCTCAACGTCCTTCTTCGCAAATCCCGCCGCCAAGGCACTGTCGTACCTCTTCCTCTTCGCGATCCCCGCCATCTCCGCCTCCCACGCGGCCCCGTAGTACCCGCGCACCGCGTACGCGAACTCGGACACGAGCTGCCCCTTCTTGATCCAGCCGGGGAGGCCGAGGATGTAGTACAGGAAGTCCCTGCAGTCCCGGTCCGTGAGGCTGTCGTCTGCCAGGATTCGCTTCGCCTCCTCGAGCGCCGCGACGGGGCAGCGCTCCTTGTCGGCGAGGTAGTGCGGTGTGCGCGGCTGCGGCCATGGAGTCGCCAGCAGACCCTTCTTGGCGGTCCCCGCGCAGCGCGGGCACTTTCTCTTAATACGCCGAAATACCTTGTGGGCGTAGTTGACCTCCTTGCACAGTTCCCCGAGCAGGCAGAAGGGCGCGTTGCGGCCGCTGTCGACCTCGGCGGTGTGGCCGCAGGCGTCGTAGCGCTCGGTGGTGATTCGGCGGCACATCTCGATGGGCTGTCGAAAGTAGTGGTTCTCTGTTTGTGAGAGGATCTGGAGTGCTTGTGGATGTTATGATAGCTTAGGCGATCTTGGACTGTGCCGAAGCTTATAGTTGATGTTGGTATGGTGAGTGATATCCAGATAACACAACAGGTAGATCATTGCACGGTTATATAGCATTTTGGATCACGGTTGGTAGCAAGGGGCCATTTCTCCTTTAGGTCGTTACAATGCCATTGTTTGCTAGAGTCTCCGAAAAGTCACAGCCATTCCCATTGTAGAAACCATATAGGAATCTTGTCGACTCGGATGGAGGACGAAGAGGTAGTTCGACCTATTGTTCTCTAAAGCAGTCGGTGTCGTTCCACACTCCTCACGCCAATTTCTCCTTTTTCTGCCATCTCCATGTTCCGTCCTATAAGATTCACATTGTCCTTAGAAGACGAGAATAGAAAATCGTTGTGGCCGAACCTATCACCGGGGACTTCTTGGAATTTTCAGCCATAGTCGAAGTGTTGGCAACAGAATTGGGAGCTGCAATACTACGCCCGCCTGGCCGGCTTTACGCAGATAAAGGGGAAAGGGCCCTATTATTATGGTATGCTGAGAGGAGATATATTGCCTCCCTTACCCCAGCAATACAGGACGCATCTATCAACAAAATTATCAGGTGGCGTCAAATAGCCAAATTGGCCTTTGGAGCTAATATCCGCACTTTTGCCGTTTGACAGGTGGAAGCGTAAGTCAACAGTTCTCAACTAGGAGAGGAAGAAACTCTTTCTGACGAAGATAGATTGAATAGCCGTCCGACTTCCCAAGCGACGAATCAACCTGAAGATTGATGGCTACACAGCTATTGACACGCAGAGGTGTGTGTCGTCCAGGTATCCCTGTCCGAAGTTCTATTGCAACACATTCAACTCCATATGCTCCACACAAGGATCCCCTCGCTGTCTTTCTCGATAGATATTCTGCTACGAACTGTGTACAATGAACGTCACTTTCTTGCACCGATGCTTAGCGTTAGGTTGTTGCAACATATCTATCGTTATGAATAGATAGCACTTCTCGTGCTGGGTTTTGTCCATAGTCAGCTATCGCAGGTCAACCTGTTACTCCAGCGCGCCCAGGATGATCGACGCAATAACCATCTATACGTAATGAACCCTGTTCGCCTGGCCTTATATCCTTACGGTCGGGCGCAGAAGCCGTTGGTGCAGATGAAGTCATCCGAACAATCGTCCCAACTCGAGCAAGGGCAACCTAAGACATATCCGTTAGCCGCGCGTGCTACCCCTTAATAGTCAAGGTCTCGGGTAAACGCCTACCAATGCAATGACCCTCCCACTCGCAACCCGTCTGGCAGGTCGGGGGATTCGGACCCGATCCGCCGCCGCCGCAGTAGTCTCGGGCGTTGTAGTTAAGGTACGTGGCCTGCGTGTTGCAAGTGCCGAAATCCCAGAGGGCCGTCACTAATACATCGTAAAGTCAGCGGGTGTTTATGTGCTCGTCCCAACCAAACCGCGTCCCGGGACCTTTTTTTTGGGGGGGGTGGGGGCCTGCTTACGGTCTACTGGGAGGTCCCGAGCCGGATTGCGGATGAACGCCTGGTTCGCGTTGGGCGTGAGCGCGTTCTCGCATTCGATCTGCGCCTGGCCCCCATCCGCGACGGTACCGGTCCAGACGTCGATGTGTGCGATGCCACTTTGCCAGTCCTCGGCTATTCAGCGCAAAATTAGTCGGCGGTCAGTTTTCTTGCAAGCCAGGGGGAGTAAAGCACAACGCGGACCGGGCACCAGGGGAACTTACTGCACGTCTGGCAGTAGTCTTCGTGTCTGAGATACTTCCTCAGGTACGGCGCGTACACGAGCTCGCACGTCTCGTACTCGCCGGGCGCCGTGGCGAAGGTCAGGGGGTTGTCGTAGGTCCCAACGCCGCCGGCCCGGTTGTTGCGGCCGCCGCAGTTGTACGCGGTGTTGTCCGTTCCCGGCGGGTCGTTGTCCGGGCTGCCGAAGAACGTCACGCGCACGTTGCTGACGACGGAGCACTGCTGCGCGTTGATGACGGGCAGGCTGGTGCCAAGGAGGACCGCGGCGGCCGAGATGATGAGGTGCTGCTGCATGTTGGCGGGGACTGGAGTGAGACTGGGTGATTAAGAGAAGCTGATGCTTGAATCCGCCCTTAACAATTCACCTCCTCGCGGGAACGCAGTGAGCTTTTATAACCTGGAGAGCATCTCGTCGGGTTTTGCAGCCGGGAAGGCTATGTAAGTCCCGCTGTGGATACGACTCGTGGCTATAAATAACGAAAGTGCGCTTTTAACTACTACGTATGATGAGTAAGTCTAACTTGCTCGAGCGGTATCTCTCCACATGTTAGATGCCCGGATTTTCTTTCAGTTGGCCAGTCCCTTGCACTAGCTGATACCTGACATGTATTTATTTCGCAAGATACTAAGTAGCAATTGAAGGATCTGTAGCTATCCGAAATGGGAAGGTGAGATATAGCAGCATTCTGTACTTAGTCATGCAACAACGTCTCCATTTACATATTGCAAAAAAAGCCGCTATTTAAGACCCCATGCCGAATCGCGAAGGCGACAACCGCAGCTGCAGCTGGAATTGAAGTTACCGCGAGGAAGACGTAACCACGGGGAGGCCGTCCCCGGTCACAGGCGGTGATTGTCACACGGTAGGGGCGTATTCTTGATACCGGTCCCAGCCAAAGCCACCGTACCCAGCACCAACCCCACATTATGGTGCTAGCATGCCAGGAAGGGGCAGTGCTGGGATAGGAGCAGACACCATCGGTGAACTGTAGTAAAGACCTGCTGTAGAAAAGGGCTGGCTGTATGATGGAGTCAGCGAAGGCAGCTGGACGTCTTACAGCCCCATATTAGCCAAGATAGGCGTGTTGCCGGAGTCCGCCGAGCTGGAAGTAACGCTCGGGCTCGAAGGCAACATACGCCATAAATCAACCGGAGCAGGCAATCCTGGCGAGGGAGTCGACTGAGACCATATGTTTGCGCCTACCGGTGAGCTGGGTAATAAGGGAGGTTGTCGGACGACGTCAACGATCCTCGGGGCCGGCGGAAGCAGGGGCTTGTTGAGGAGTCCCGTAATGCTGTTCTTGACCTCTTTACTTTTCCCACAAAGCAACTCTCCAGCGCCCTCCTCTTCCAGTCCAGGTGCGAGGACGAGAATATGGATCCTGCGGAAACCAGGCGGCTCGTTCGCCTTGCCCTGCTCTACGTGCTGCAGTTGAACAAGGCAATCTCCTTCGTATCTTTCCACCGAACGGTGGGCCTCCTCACTACGATCCTTTCTACAACGATAACAATAGCTATGTGAAGCCGAGGATTATATATATATAGGGGGAAACTTGGAACATATTCCGTAATAATCAGCAAACGATCAGGCTAATAATTGGGGAGAACGAGAGAATCATTACTCGGCTGCGCCACGTTGATATTCAGAACATGTGGATACGTTAAGAGCAAAGCCAGGGATCGTGCAGATGCCTGCTGATGGGTTAACTAAGGCGCTCCCCAGGCAAAAGTTCGAGCACTTCAGGTCACTTCTTTAACTTGCAGGATACGCCAAGGGCTATCGGAAGATCGCGATAGCAAGAATAACAGAACTGGGATTTCCGAGGATCGGTAAAACCATTGTACCAATAAATAGAATTTGTATGGGAATATACATCGTAATTCAAGTTGAACTAATAGAAAAACTAAAGATGTTTACTTCGCATACAAATTGTATAGTAATTGACATTTTAGCCAATTCCAGTATTTCGTGGTCCTCGTAGAGAAACTAACTGAAAATACCCCTGTTTATTGTAGTCATATCAAATATCCACCAAGACTCCGCATATAATAGAGCAGGGGTTTTACTATAATATAGTTCACCTCGTATTCTAAACCGGTGGATTATTACCCAACCCCTTTCAAGATTCGTTCTGTTTTCCACCCGGTTCCTCATCCCGTGTTCGAATGCGCTATGGGCTTAGCCGTAATATATTTCTGGAAACCGAGCTCTTCTTAGAAACGGCCCACTGAGGACGTTGGGCAGACATGGCCTGCTTCTTATATTCTTCTTCTCCTTATAACCTACATGCTATGTGTATATAAAGGCTCACTGTAACCAAACCTTCTAGCGCTATTAGGAGAGCAGAAATCGCGCCTGCATGCCTTGATATCATGAAGTCAAGAACGCCCCTGGCCGGCCTTTGTGCCTTCCTTGCCGCGACGTCGTCTGGTATGGTTACAGCAATTTGCACCCGATCCGGAATCCCCGAGTCGTCCAGTCTGGCTTCGAAGCGTTGTGGTTCCGACGCACCGCCAGAGGCAGCCCTTAGGACCGCTCGACGACTGCAGGCTGAAATAGACCGTGGGGACGTTAACAGCAACGCCAAGTCTAGCCTTATGCAGAAGCGCGCCGACTATTTGATCATCCCGACCTATCTCCACGTCATCGAAGCGAAAGGCGAGCAAGGCTTTGTCCAGGAACAATGGCTTCATGACCAGGTACGTCCCTTCTCAGTCGCTTACTACGGTAATTTCGCTCAGACTCATGGCGGTACAGATGACCGTACTTAACGAGACATATCTACCCCATAACATCCAGTTCGTCCTGAGAAACATCACTTGGACGATCAACGACTTCTGGGCCGAAGATGCCTTCAACGCGCAAAAGGAGAAGGGTCTTACCCTACGCCAAGGCGGTTACGATGAGCTCAACATTTATTTTGAAACAGGGTTGATGGCTGGGGACAAGTCCACGGGAGTTTGCAGCTTCCCTGTCGAGGATCCGGTCAATGAGGGCGAAGAGGGCACGCCTTATGCTATCCTCGACGGCTGCCATGTCAATCCCGGAACTCTGCCTGGAGGTCCTGGGCAAGTGTGGCAGCCCAACGACAACAAGGGCAAACTGGCAACGCACGAGGTAGGTCACTGGTTCGGTCTGCTACACACATTCTCTGGAACCAGCTGCACCGGCGATGGCGACTTTGTAGACGACACGCCGCAGGAGCAGGATCCCACAAATGGCGGATGTCCTATCGGCAAGGACTCGTGCCCGGACCTACCGGGCCTTGATCCCATTCACAACTACATGGACTACGCCGACCAAGACTGGTGCGTCTCGTTCCACTCTCAGGTTGCTGTTTACTGACCGCCACACTAGCCAAACTGAGTTTACCCCAGGGCAGGAGGAGCGGATGTACCATTCCTTCAAGACATTCAGGAAGGGCAGGAGCTTCGATATCCATAACCTGCAACCCATCTAGTGCCTATAGCCTACAGTTAGTAGACTAGTTATTAAGTAATCAGTTCAGTAGGGGCTGCACGTCTTTTACCTGGTGCTGGAACAGGTCAAGGGACGTGACAGGTGCTGCTGAGGTGATGCCCGCCGAACCTGAACCGGAACCTTTTGACTCGTGAGTCGAAACATTACGAACCAGAACTGCTCCCTGCAGAGCTGGAACAGCGTAAGAACCCGGCAGAAGAGCATATTAGCCACCTGAAAGCCCACGCCTCCAATAGCCATTTTCTCGCCAATCTGGGCGATGGTCTCCTTGCTTCCTCTGGAGGCCGTAATTGCCGTAAGGGTGGTACCAGCGACCTGGACGAAGATGGAGAGGAAGTCTGTTCCGACGAAGACCAAGGGGTAGTGAAGGGCGAGGTACGGACCATTGCAGACTGTACCAGATAACAATATGCTTGAAAGTGACAGAGATCGCAGCGGCAATAAGGGTGGGAGCTAGAAGAAGTGTAAGATACTGCTGGGTGAAGGAGTCCAAGTCCCAAGGATTGTTGGCAGGTTTTGTTCGCGCCCAGTAACCTAGAACGTGAGGCTACCGCGCGTACGGCGAGCACAATAATGTGACGGCTAAGGGGTTTAACCAACTATTAAACCTAAGTCGTACGGGTTTATGTTGGCAGGAATATCGTGGGAAGCTGAGCAATAGGGTAACTAGTCACGTTTAGTAATAGCAAAAGGCAATTACGTAACCAAGTTATTATTGCAAAAAGTGGTTACATGATCGCTGCCTCGTACACGAGGCCTTACTAAAGTGCAGTACGTAGTACAACGTAAGAGGGCGTGTTGGCATATGGTGCGTTGCTATGCACCTGATTGGTTGGGCCGTGCAACACTAACCCTAACGCGTCGCACTAGGGCCATATACGCGCCCCACCTGTAGCTAATATTTTAGATATATAACAGGGATCAATTTGATCCATCCTGACATAAGTTAGTAATATACACATCATCACACTAATAACAGTCAAATAAGCTCCGCCTATTTTTACAAATATTGCGGTTTGTAGATAAGTTAATATGACCTTTAATGCCTAAAAGACGGTCGCCGTAGAATCCGGAGGAAGTTGTTAGACACTGCGTAAACTTGGATTGTGTGCATGTATTGTTGTATTAATCATGAAGTTCTTTGACCGCATCGGTCAGGGCTTATATTAATGGATGTGGCTGGTATAATCCCCATCCTACGCCACAGGTAATCTCCGTAACGTCCTGTTTATCTTAAAACCCTTAATATTTAACATATCTCTTTAAATTACTTCTTTCGAAACTGGCTAACTTATTATAAAATTTTAAGTATTAAAATTTATTCGGTTAAATTTTTTTTTTATAATATTGATCCTTTATTTTATTAAAATCCTTTTATTATAATTTTCGTAAATTTTTAATTTCGATTTTTTTTTTATATTTATTAATAAAATTTATTTTTTAAATTTTTTAAAATTTAAAATTTTTTTATTCGTAAAACTTTAATTAACTTATTTATTAATATATTATTTATAAAAATT
Organism: Monosporascus sp. CRB-9-2; assembly: GCA_004155915.1. Classification (NCBI taxonomy): domain Eukaryota; kingdom Fungi; phylum Ascomycota; class Sordariomycetes; order Xylariales; genus Monosporascus; species Monosporascus sp. CRB-9-2. The sequence continues at coordinate 86,750 of QJOA01000052.1, forward strand.
TTTTTAATTTAATTTTAAATGATTATTTATCGAAATTAATAATTATATATATAAATATACTTAAATTTTATTTATAATTAAATACTATCGGTATTAATAAAACGTATAATTTATTAATTATTATATTATAAATTTATTTTAAATTTTTTAATTAATTATAAAATAATTTTTCTATAATTTAAATAAGAAATAATAATTCCGTTTTTATTATAAAAATAATTATTATATTTTATTTGTTCGTTTATTATTTAATTATTTTATTAAATAATTTTATTATATATACTTATAAATTTTTCCGATCGATATTATTATTAACATAAAAGGCGTTATTTTAAATATTAAAAATATTTATACTTTTAAGTTATAAAACGTAGGTTTTCGATCCGAATAAATATTTAATTAAATATTAAACGGTATTATAAAATTTATTATTTAAATTAATATTAAAACGGGATAAATAAAAAATAAAAAATATTATATCGAGTCGTATAACAATTGCTATATATATAATAAATCCGGTTTATTTAATATTTATTAATCGAACTTATAAATATTTTATTATTTAAAAAATATAACTTTTTATATTTTATAAACGTTTAAAAAAATAACCCGTTTTTATTAAAAATGAAACTAACAAATTTATTAATATAATCGGATTAAAATAATTAAAATAAATTTTTTTACCGATTTATAATAAATAAATTATAATTTAATTATAATAACGTTTATAATAATTTTTATATAATAAATTAAAACGATATTATCGACATAAAAAAATAAAAATTTTATCTTTAATAAAATAATATAATTTATGAAAAATATATTTAAATTTAAATTTTTTTTAATATAATAATAAATTCTTTTTACTATAATAAACATACGTTTTAAAGTTTATATAAAGCTTTTTATAAATATAAAACTATTTTTAGCTTTTTATATTTTAAAAGCATTTTTATAAATATATTATATAACATTTTAGCGTTAATAAAAACGTTTATTACATTATATTAAATAAGTTTTAAATCGAAATATATAATTATTATTATAAATATTTTAAAAAACCTTTTTATTAAAGTTAACGTATATATATTTTTAAATATAAATTTCGTTCATTAATTATTTTATATTATAAAACGGGTTTTATATTTTTAAAATTATTTATATTTGTTAAATTTATATATAATTTAATAATCAATAATTTTTGGCTTTATTTTTTATTAATCTTAAATTATGTAATTATTTTTAAATAACTTTATAAATAAATACGTTTTATTTTAAAAAAAGAAATTTATAAAATAAAATTTTAAGTTTTCGTACCTTTTAGGCGGTAATAAAAAATTTCGCCGATATATCTTATTTATTTTTCCAAAATTAAAATTATTTTTTCGGTTAAAAGTTTTATTATTAAAATATTTAATAAATTTATTAAAAAGTTTCGTAAATTTTGTTTAATTATTCGTTTATTATTTAACGTACCGATTAAAATAATCTTTTTACTTACGTTAAATATTATTTTTTAATTTATCCGGTATTATTCTATAACTCGAAAATCTTTTTCGGCCGAAATCAATAATAAAAATATTTTATTTAAAATTATTACTTTATTTTGTTACCGGTAACCATTAAATTTATTATTATTCGGTTAAATTAAACGATCGATATTTCTTTAACGTTCTGTAAATTTTTTAATAATAATTATTATTAATATTATTATAAATAAAAGAATAAAATTGAAAATTAAAAAGGGTTTAAAAATAATTATAATATAAAAGTAATTAATTTTATTACTATATACCATATTTAAAGCATTTTGCGCTTAAAGACCGTATTTACTTAACGTTTTTTCGTTTTTATTATAATATTTTTATAAAAATTTATTAAATTTTTTAAAAAAAAAATTTTTAATTTAATAAATTAAAAGTTTAAGTAAGCATAAATACTCCAAAATTTTATAATAAGATAATGAAACTTTTTTCGGTAATATATATAAATTTATTTTATAAATTTTTAAAATTTTTAATAAAATCTTTTTTTTCGTTAAAAGTAATATTTTATATAATATAAATTTCATGAGTTAATAAATTTTATACCTGGTAAATATTTGTTAAATTATATTTAATAAAGTATTTTATTTATATTTTAAGATTTAATTTTTATAATCCGTTTTTTTTAAGGATTATATTTATAAATATAACGTACGTTATATAATTATAAGTTTTAATTGTTAAATTATTTTTAATCGTAAAATGAATATAAAAATATTTATATAATAATTATTAAAAATATTTTTTAAAGTTCGGTTATATAAATATACCGTTGTTTTATAAATTTTTACCTATAAAAAGATTAATAACTTTGCTTTTTTTTTAATTATATTTTCCGAACTTTTTACGGTACCGTTTTATGATTATATATATAGCATATAAGGTTTATACCGTATATATTTTTAATTTCGGAAAAATTTAAAACTTTAATTTTCCTAATAATTTCGTTATTATAATTAAAAACTTTTAATAGTACTTAGTTTTAGTAAGTTATTATTTTTATAAAGGTTTTAATTTTCCGGTTTTTAAGATACAGGTTAAATATATATCCGGAATAACGATTAATAAATAACATAAAATTTTTATATTTTTTAAAAAAATTTCGAAATTAAAAAAATTAATTACAAATTTTTATTTTATGTTTAATAATTTAATTCAAGATCTTCGTTTATTTTACCTTTTTATTTTTAAATATTCGGAAACGTTATAATTTATAATTATTAATTTTTTAATTTATATCTTTTTGAAATAATTTAAAATCTTTAAAATCGAATATCTTAATTATAAACGTTAAAGTATTGTTAAATTAATATTTAAAGGTTTTTTAATTTAAAAATTAAATGTATTACGGAGAATTTTAAATAACGCCTTAAAACTTTTTATTAAAATATTTTCGATTATAAATTAATTCCAGCTATTTATTAAATAACAAAAAATAATAATATTTTTTCGGCGTAAGTAATTATTAAAAAATTTATTATTTTATTAATACTTTTTTTTCGAAATAAACGTAAAAATATTAAATTATATACGAAATTTTCGTAATAAGTTATATCGTATAATTATATAATTAATAAATTAATTAATTTATTTACCTTAATATCGGTTTTCTCGTATTTTAAAATAAATATTAATATATTATTTATATAAACGGTATTTTTAAAAAAAAAGATTATTTAAATTTAAAAAATTACGTAATAATATTAAAAATATAAAAGGTTATTTTTAAGTTAAAAATAGCTAAACTTTTTTAAGAAATAAGTAAATAAATTAAAAATTTCTTTTTTTTATATATATTATATAAAAAAATAAGCTTTAATTTTTTTTCACCTTTTTAAAAAATTAATTATTAAATTTTTGCTTTTATTTTTTCTTTAAACGTTAAATCTTGTTCTTTAATACTATATTACTTACTATTTAGTATTTAATTAGCTTTTATATCGGAAAGAAAGATTTTTACCTAATAAAAGGTTTTTTAAAAATACGTAAAAGTATTTAAAAAACTAATAAATTTATAAGCAAGTATAATAATACTTTCCGTTTTTTACCTTTAAATTAAACTTTTAACGCTTTTGTTTAAAATAATCGTATAATTTTCTTTTTTTACAACCTTTATTACTTTAAAAGTTCTTTTTATCTTTTTTTAGGATTAACGGGAATTATTTCCGGTTATTTTTTCGGTTAAATTAATCTTTTAATCGTTTTTTATTTCGATAAGCTTTTTTTTTTATAAAAAGCCGGAAAAAATATATTTATATTTCTATTTAAAATTTTATAAAAATATATTATCGTTTATTTATTTCGGATATCGGCTGTAACTTTTAAATATAAAATTTTTTTATTTACAATATCGGTTTTGTATATTATTTAAAAGTTTAAAACTTAATTATTTAAAACCGGGATTATTACTGTTAATAAATTTTTAATTTAAATCCGATAATCTCTTAATTGAGATATTCTATATTTACGATTTTTAATTATAAATTTTTTGATTTTTATATTTATTTTTTTATCTCTTTATATAATTTAACAAAAAACTTAAAGTATTTACAATATTAATTTTAAATGTTATTAACCAGGTCGTTTTTATATATCTTTCCAGTAATAATTAATATTATATACTAATCTTTAAAGTTTTAGTTTTTTAACAAACGGTTTTTTGGATAATTGACAATATTAATAATATAACCTAGTTCAAAATCTTTTTTAAATTTTTTCGAATATTATAATCAAATACCGAATTTATTATTTATATAAACTTATATTAATTAAAACCGAAAATAAAATGTTTTTAAGTTAATATATTAGTATAAATTTATAAAAACGTTTAAAAAGATATTTAAATTTTAAGCGTTTTAGGATATTTAATAAACGTTAATTAAATAATTTATTAATTAATAATTAAATATTTGTAAAATTTATATTTAAAATTGAATAAAAATAACGAATAAATAAATAAAAACGAATAAAATAAAAAAGTAAAAACGTAAAAAATTATTTATTAAATTTAATTTTGTTATAAATAAGTTAAATTTTTTTTAAATACTATTTATAATAAAAAGTTTACATTTAATTAATTACGAATTTCCTTTTAAATAAATTACAACCGTTTATTTTTTATTTATTTACCTTTTTACCTTTTTAAACAACGATATCGAATAATTATACGTCAAAAAAGTTTAATAAAAATTTAAAATATTTATTTCGAAATAATTTTACCGAAAAATATAAATAATATAAATATAAATACGTATAATTTAATTTAAAAATTTATATCGAACGGATAATTATGTATAAAAAAACCGGATATTTTATAATTAAAAAATACGTTTTTTAATACGTTTAAAGGTTATATTAATAAGATTACGGCCGAAAACGTTATATTTTAAAATCGGTAATATTTATTAATATTAATTTATTATTTAACGTAAGCAGTTAATAATAAAATTAAGGCGTTAATAAGTTTTATATTAAAAAAATGAAAATACGGAAAAGAAAAAGTAAATAAAATAAATACGATACCGGCCGGAACAAAATAAGCAAATGTTCCGGGCCCTCGACGGTTCCATTTTCTTTAAAACGGTTATCCGGCCCTGAGGCCAAAACGAAAGGTGGGCGTTAAAATACCAAAGGCGGTCGGGGCTAGCAGAACCGGGAAAGGAAGGTAGGCCGGTGCACCGCCGGGATGAGTCAGCAGACACCGTCGTGCCGCATGTTCGAGTTTGCTTTTGCCTCGAGCATCGCTCCTCAAAACACTTGCGGAATGCATGTTTACTGTATGGTGATGCTATGATACCTGAAGTCCCACCGATAATTCACATAGGAATAACTCTATACTCAGGGAAAACAAGCCGTTATACGAGCGTTAGATATAGGCTGTCTCAGCTGCAATGATCAGAGCCTGCTTAGGCCTCGCACTTGGCGAGCTTTTGGAAAAGGGGAGCACGTAGGGCAGGCTTCGAGCATAGTCGTATCGTCGTATTAAGATCCATTACCTTGTCAGCAATTGTTTCTAAGACCATTTTGTGGAGTTCCATGCGCATTTACGTGTTCATTCAGGAGACACTCCTTTCCGCCAGGCGATGTTGCTGACGTCAGCTATGGGCTGATAGTCGCCTCATGGGCGAGCCTGGTGGGTTCTATACGACGAATGTCATTTAGTATTTATACGAAATTCGCTTCAGCTGATGCAGATGAGGCCATCAAAAGGAAATCTACCCACTATGGTCTCACCACAAAAGCGTTGGGCGAAGTCACATCTATCTCCCGTTTATCGCATGGACCCCAGCGGTCAACAGAAGCCCCAGAATGGCATTGTGGATTGGTGTAACAGGGTAAAAAGGGGACCAATGAGCGTACCGGGGTTTTAGACCCCCATATTGCACAGCAGAAAATACATAGAATGGAATTTCACTTTTACTAGGGACGTGCGATCTCTGGACAAGACATTTAGACGTGTTGTCTACGGTAGTTAATAAACTCCATACGATCCTGCTATCCAGAGACTCTCTGAACCTTTCGCCATGCCATTTCGTTGTCTCCAGCCTCCCCATTGCCAACCCACATGAACATAGCCACTGTGCCCGCGACTTAGGGAATGGAGAAGTTCTCCTTGTTCATAATGTCTATGCAGTCGTTCACCGTCATATCATAACCGGGCCTCACTATAGTCGCCGAACAGGGAGTCATGGTCGGAACCACCGTCGAACGGAGGCTCTGAGATGAGCGGTTGATATTCGTGGAGGGCAGGGTCTATGTTACCGTTCAGGAGAGGGCCGAAGTCGAAGTTAGACTCGCCGCCCTTGAAAGTATCATCGATACCAGCTGCAGATTCGTCGGGGACATTGGTCTCTCTTCCGAAGTCGTTAAGAAGCAGCTGAATGGCACTCTCCAGCTTCTCAGTGACTTCGGAACCATCACCGCTGACAGTGGGTGCAGGGCTGTTGTAGATGGCGTAGTGTGCCATCAGCTCTCCAGGAGACATTTGGGTATCGACAGCGATATCACCGCTCATATCATCATCTGCCCCTGGAGTGGCCTCGCTGGTCCCGGCAACACTGCGGGTCACACTAGACGCGGCCGGGGAAGTGATGCTAGGCAGGCTAGCGGTTTTCGTGGCAGCCCTCTTCTTAATCTCGCCGGGTCTTCGCGGCTGGTATTTATAATCTGGGTTCTTCCTCGCGTGCTCAAGTTTTTCGGCCTTGGCCAGGTCCTGCCACCTCTTCTTTTCGGCGGGTGCCAGTCTTTTCCACTCTTTACTAATTCGAGTGGCTGCAAGGAACATTAGAATCATTCCGTCAAGTGAATAGACAAGACTGGAAAGGAGGTGTTCACTCACACATCGCGTTGTTAGGCATCGGTCCTTCGGCTTTGATGATCTGCGCCTGTCTGGCGCTCCTATACAATATCCAGCTGTTCCTAGGTCGGCGAATACCGGAGGCTGGTGCCTTGGACTTGCTCCTAGGTTTGCTGACACTGCTGGCCCCAGTCGTGTCATTCACGTAACTAGGAGCCCCAAAGGTGCTGGTGTTGCCAACCGCGGCGTCGCTCGCGGCCCTCTAAGCCGGCGAAGCCGGGTTGTGACTAGCATTGCCGCCTATTGATCTGGGGTTTGCCGTAGCCTGATCACTCTTATAGAGCACAAGGGGCAACGCTTGAGCCGGAGAGTAGTGCAAGACAATTCCGGCTTCATCAAAGTGAAAGGTAGAAGCAATATAGACGCAGTCAGGATGGTCTATATCGACAGCATAGCGAATGTCCTCCCGATGGACTTCTTGTCTATCACATTGGTACGGTAAGTAAAGTTCAAAGTGAATATGACGTAAGTGAACGTGAGGGGACATGAAAATATGATATATATCATCTCATGATGTGACTTTAGGATGTGATATGACATTAAGGTAATAGTGCATGATTATATCCGTATGCTGGCTTTCCTTTCGAGGCTGTTGAATGTGATGAGAGAATACAAGTTATGACCATAATATGTTACGGTCTAAGGTGAAGAAAAACTCACTTCATAAGGTGGAGAATCAGATTTTTGTCAGCAACTGACCAAGTTCCGAAGGTACCCGCATGTATAGAAACAATCGCATTGAAGCTGTTGACCTGGAGCTTGAGATGGTTCCAAGCTGCCATAACCTCGTTATTGTCGGATCGTGCAATCTCGGTGACAAAAGGTTGTCCAGCAGCGTGAGAGGTATAAGCGGGATCATTGGTAGAGTTCAAGAAGGGATCCATGGTGAATTGGTGATGTGAAGGAAAGTTTCAATTGGTGAGGCGAAGCAGAGTTGCAATTGGCGTAGACGGTAGGGAGGAGTGTGATGGTAGGTAGTGTGGAGAGAGGAAGTGTTGTGTACGAAGCCTGATGGTGTAGGTGTAGAGATGGAGGAAACCAAGTTGTAAGAATGGACGAGAGGAAATGATGATTGTGAAAGGAAGATGGATAGATCATTGGAAATACTGGTTGCTTATATATGTTTCTGTAGCTTGTGGGTAAGGCCCAAACGAACTTGGGTCGGTTGCGTGGGTTATTCAACTTGAACGGCCGGCTAACAATGTCAGGGGCTCTGTACTAATATCAAGCAAGCAAGTAGCACACGAAAACACAATATGGTACATGTACTATTCAGTTATTCCGTTTCAGAATATCCAGCCGTATTGTTAGTCAAGTGGCATTAGCAAGTAGCTACCCTTTAGATTCGCGTCTCAGAATACTATGTATTATCGTCAAGTTACAGATACTGCTCAAGGGCCTAAGGGGCTCTGCTACTAGCAAACAGTACAAGAAACGCATTCAGTTACTCCGTTTCAGCTCCAATCTTATTGTTAGTCAAGTAGTATAACATTAAGCGCGCCCTCCAGACTGTCTGCCTGAATCCCTATTATCACTGAGGTCCTGTTACTCTTTCAGAGGTTAATCCGGCTCTTGAAGATGATGACCATCTATTGGCATTGAGGCTTCCCAACAGCTGCATCTCAGCATGTTACAAGATCGACCAATTCTAACTTGGACTTCTCCATGTTACACCCTGCCTTTAGGAAGAATTACCAGAGAAATAGGGGCAATGTAGTGACATGTCTACGTAAGGAGACCTCACGTCTTAAGGTCTATAGGCGTCATTAGCCAACTGCAATACACACATTCTACCCCTAGACACCCGTTACCACCACACGCGCTTCTACTCCTATCTAGAGAGGGCGTCGGCCCTGACCCTGACCCATCTGTTGCTGTTGTAGTATTTAACGCCAGGGGATCGCCGCGTAACGGCTATCCCGTAGCCTCCGTAGAGCATATGGGCATACTAGGCAGGATGTAGCTAACTAACTCCTTACTATACAGGCGTAGAACCCATCTAACAAATCATGTCCGAAGGCCCTGACCTATCTGTATACAGTTGTGAGGGCCATCACCAACCCAATTGTGAAACAGGCACAGTGTCATTATGAAAGGTATTGCTCTTATCTTATCTTCTTGAGACGTTGAGTTTTTCCTCAGTTATTTTACACTAATATATGTACACAACTCTAGTATGAAAAAAACAATCGGCGGGAGGCCCTCAGACGAAGTCTGGCTCCCATTAACCTAATTAACGCCTCGCTTTCATGCAATAATAGCTCGTGATGTAATACATATAGAATAACATCAATCGTACACGCTGGCCTTGCTCCATTTATTCGCGGCGCGAATCCGCCTCCCGAAGACGTAAAAAACATACGGCACGGGGATCAGCAGACAGGCGAAGCCGGCGAAGATGCTCGCGCCGGGCCCGACGCCGAGGTTATGGTACAGCGGCGACACGACGAGCGGGAACGCGGCGGCGAAGCAGCTCCGTAGGAACGTGTTGGCGGCGACGGCGCTCGCCGCGTACACCTGGAAGGTGTCAACGAGGTAGTTGAGCGCGGCCTGGAAGATGGTGTTGAAGCCGCAGCCGGAGAGGTACAGGCCGAGCACAGGCGCGATCCAGTGGGCGACGCGCGGGTCGGCGGTCCAGCCCGTGACGAACTGGCCCCCCGCGAACAGGACGGACCCCAGCATCATCGGCGGCAAGCGCTTCTCGGGGACGGGGCGGTCGCCGGCCGCGCGGTATGCCCTATTGTAGTAGAGCTGGTTGGCGACGTTGATGGCGGCGCCCGTGACGGAGCCGAGGAAGAGGGCGAGGAAGGGGAGCTCGCTCGACAGGAAGGGCCACCCACGGAGCTCGTGGAAGATGATGGGCACGGCGCCGAGCTGCATGTACAGGATGCCGTAGCAGAAGGACGCGTAGAGCGCCACCAGGAAGCAGATGGACGTGCACAGCAGGCGCACGGGCCGGACCAGGAACTTGCGCGCGAGCTCCGCGACGCTGACGTCCCACTCCTCGAACCTGGTGTGCAGCGCCCAATTGCCCGACTCGTGGCGCAGCCGGCGGGCCTTGGCGACGAGCAGCTTCGGCGGGTACGTCTCGTCGATGAATACGACTGCCGTGAGCAGCACGAACGCCTGCAGGATCCCCGTGATGTACTCGGTCCAGCGCCAGCCGAGCTGCGGCTGGACCACGACGGCGGCCGAGACGATGGGCCCCACGGTCGGTCCGCCCACGACGGCCAACGCATACCCGGCCATGGCGATCCCCCGGTACATGGGGGAGAAGAGGTCTCCTAGGACGCCACCGGTATTAGTGACCGGTGCGGAGGCGAAGAAGGCGCCGAAGAAGCGCGTAATCATGATGGTCTGTACGTCCTTGGCGGTGGCGGTCGCGAACGAGAAGCAAGTCGCGACGAACATGGGCGTCAAGACGGCGACGCGCCGCCCGTAAACTTCGGAAAGTGGCGCCCACAACAGGGGTCCCACGCCGAAGCCGAGGAGGAACAGCGTCGTGCCCAGCGTGGCGACCTGGCGACCGACGTTGAACTCTTCCGCTATCTGCTGCGTGCCGGAGGCATAGGCCGAGGAGGCCCAGGTGGCGGTCATGGTGACGAGGCCGTAGAGGAGCGTGGTGCTGACCTTCTTGTGCGTCGGCCAGTTCATGGGGCGGTAAGGGTCATCCGGGCCGTCGAAGTCGACCAGAACGTCCTGCGTGGTTCTCTGCTTTGCCAGGGGATGGGTGAATGGCGGGACGGCCGGTCTAGAACGTATCCTGGAGAGGGCCGTGTCTCTGCGCGATAACGTCTGCTTTAGTTGCAGGTCCCTGGCGCTGGCTCCCATCCGAGACGGTGCCGTCTCTAGATTGCAGGGTCGGTGGCCGTCGTGGCCGTGTCCATGACACTCGCATTTACAACTCCTCGCCGGGCTAGATTCTCTGGAGTGCTCCGAAGGTTCCGTAGTAGATCCATCTTCTTCGCGCGAGGGTCGAGCGTCCTCCTTTGGCTCCCGGAACGACATCGTAGACTCCGTTGTCTACGATAGATTGGTGTTTAATGGTGATTTTCGGGGACATTGTGTGGGCGTCGCTGGCTTTCTTGATGTATTGTATTCTATTCACTCAGGGTCCGTCAAGCCGTTCACATCATTCCTAATTATGACGTAGTATAATGGCCCCAACGTCGCATGTGCTTTGCCCATTCCGCCCCTATCAGATCCCGAATTATGGTATTATACGAAGTACTAAGTATCAGGCCGAATATTAACGTCATTTCCGGGTACCATATACCATATAGCGTCAGGCCTAACGCTATTGCTATAGTGAAGTTTTAAATCATATAAAGTTTCGAATAGGTCAGTTAACAGACAATACCGGGGCTAGGTAGGATGTTAAACTTGCCCCCACGACGTAATACTCTACTCTGCTTTAGTCTAAGCAGGTTGTTCTCCCATTGGTTACCGGTAGTTGCCCCAACGCGCTTCGGAGAGAACCCACCCGGCTAGAAGGTGGATCCCTATAACGCTGGATGTCAAAGGTAAATAAGTTCGCGTACCTTTCGTTTTGAACTTCCATACCCGTAGTCTGCTACGGGTAGTTGCGTCGAATGGATGGACGAACCAGATCTTGGGCGCGACAGGAAAGGGGAACGCAAAAGGGGCGGGCCGGGGTTCCATGAACACCCGAAATAGACCACCAAGAAAACGGTGGGGCGTGGGGTACGTCCCATCTGCAAACCACATCACTAAGGCGGGGATGGCAACGTGCGACTCACTCCCGAATACGCCTATCTCAAGTACACGCACAATATCCAAGGGGCCATAAAATCTGATCACTCAGCAATACGCACAATACGCCTAAGATGGATCCGCAGTACTGTCAAGTCTTATTCGGCAACCTTGTATCTACGTCCTGGCCGGGCCTACGGGGGATTGTGTCCCGTCCCGTCCCGTCGATATCCTATGTGCATCTATCCATCCCACCTGTCTAGCTAGAACTCTCTCCCGCCTCCTCCAGCTGCTAATCCCGCTATATAAGTACATGAGAAGAAGAGGTATAAGACGAAACATTAGATATACAGTGGGAGTAGGCCTTTCGTGCCGAGGTGATTGCCGAGGGGGATGAAAAATATTCGTACACAATAATAAAGGCCCGCCGCTTTCCCCCAGCATAGCATAGTAGTATCGAGGGTACGGGCGCAAGATAGAAACAAGGAGGTATGTTGCACAGACCTCACACAAAACGCCGATGCTCCCCCCACCCAGAGACCAAAATGCCGCGCTAGCCATATTATATCTCTGGCTGACCCAACCAACACCGATGATGCCCCAGGAGGCCAAGGCAAAAGAAAGACAAAAGCCGGCGTGCAGTGCAATATTGTACAAACATTAAGTCGCGCAACCTTGGTTAATTTAGTATGATTGCAAGGCCTTGAACCGGTCTTCGAAAGCCCTGAGCTTCTCCGCCTCGAGTTCCCTCTCGAGTTTCCGGGTTTGGATTATGGCAGCGTCGCGCTCCTCCTGCAGTTCCAGGACTTCGATCTGTGCGGCGTTCATGCGGCTGACGACCTGCTCCATGTCCGAATCGGCATCGTTGACGGCGTTCTCGAGCTCGGCGATGCGCGCTCGGAGGTTGTCGATCTGGGTTTCCTCCGAGACATTCATCGCGGGACCGGAGCGCGTCGAGCTAATCCGCGGTGCCCGGGCGCCAGCACCGGCGAAGAGAGGAGATAGCGGCGACTTCGGCGGGAAGACGCGAGGCGAGCGCAGGCTATCGTGCAGTCGCGTAAGTTGGTTGTTATGGCTATTCTTAAGCGCCTGCATATCTTCTTCGTGACGGGTGATCCGGTCTTCCGAGGCATTCTGGGAGGCTTCGAGCTTTTCCTCGAGGAATCGCAAGCGGGCCTGCATGGCTGTGATGCGCTCTGAGTTGGCTTTCTGTTCAGCATCGCCGCGGGCGACCGTGTCAGCGATTCGTTGACGCAGATCCTGGTTAACGTTGAGTTGTCGGCGGACTTGAACAGCCAGCTCTTCCACGCGGCGGGCAGATTCCTGTAGCTCGTCCGACAACGCCTTCTCCGACTCCAAATACTGTTGCTCCCCAGCCTTAAGAGCATCTAACTGCTCTTTGTAGGCAGACGCTTCCTGCCGGGCAAAATCGCGCTCCATAATGGTGGACGAAAGGGTGTGTGCCAGTTTCTCCATTGCGTGCTGTGTCTTCTCGTCGAGGACTGGGGCACCATCCTCGAGGTTTTTGATGCGTTGTAGCGCTTCACTGTATGCATTGTGCAGATCTTGGTAAGCTGCCGTCAGGCGCTCAGAGGTAACCGGCGCATCGGGCTGGTCGCCTCCCATGCTGGAGCGGACAAAGGACGGAGGAATGAGGATATCTTTCTCGTTGAGAAGGCTCCTTAGCGACGCGATTTCCTGTTCCGCTCGGTCAAGGTCCATCTTAATGCCCGCAAGACCCTTCTCAACCTGCCACTTCTGCTCCAGTGCCTCCTCAGCCCGCCGTCGCAGCACGTTGATCTCCGCGCGGAGGTTCGAGACCTCCTTCTGAAATCCCGCCTTCCCCGGTGAAGAAGCCAGCAGGCGGTCACGCTCCATCTCCAAGGCTTTGATCTTCTTGTCGTTCTCGCGGTTCTGATACTCTTGTCTTTCGAGGAGATTCTTCAACGCCCTGTGAAGCGCGTCTCTTTGTTCTTCAACATCCTTGAGGCGCTCCAAGACTTGGTCTCGCGACTCCGACGATTTGACCGTCATTGACCTTGACAGCCCAGACGGCGGTCGTCGGAGCGAAGCGACGGAATTGGATCGGGCTAAACCGGGTGTGCCTATAATGGAATTGGGCCGTGATGATCGGAAGTTAACCTCCTCTGAGATAGTACCCATCGACCTCGATAGGCTCTCCTTAAGATTGAAATTCTCGGTTTTCAGGTTATGCAGCTCCTGTTGCGTCTTGCTCGACTCATAACTCATCCTTTCGAGCTCTGCAGCTTGCCCTTCCAGTCCCTCCACGCGGGATAGGAGCTGAGGGACCATCTCGTCGCGCAGGTTGTCACGCTCGTTGGAAGCATTCTCAAGTTCTCCTCTCAGAGCAGAAAGTAAGTCCTCGAAGTTATCCTTGACTTGACGCTCTTCAGCCAGCTTTCGACGCAGGGTTTCGCATGTGCTTTCCAGCTCTCTCACCCGGTCATTATCCACGTTGTTGGCCTTGGCGAGGTCTATCTGGGAAGCCTTCTCGGAGAGCTCCTTGATCTGGACATCGAGCTGCTGCCGCCTCGACCTCTCCTCCTGGAGCTTGTTAGTCAGCTCCAGCCTGACCTGGGCCTTCTCCTGTTCGGCCCTCCTCTGAACCCTCTCTATCTCCTCTCTGGACTGGTCGTAGTCGCTGAACTTAGCAGAGCTATACCCCGAATCCGAGAAGTAATCACTAGTCCTCTTGTTGGAGGTGGAAGTCGGATTTTCCCTCTCTGCCTGCAATCGATCGACTAGGTCTTCTAAGTCTATCTCGCGCCGAATCGACGATGCGAGTTCGGCCGAGATGGCCTTCAGCTCATCTTCCATTTCTTGGATTTGAAAGTACGGCGACGGGGCGCCACCTTGTGGGGTCGCAAAATAAGACTCGGCGTAAAGCGAACCGGGAGGGCCGTACGGCGTCTTGGGAGCTCCGAGGAGTGACTGTGGTGCGGCGGTGGTGACCGGGGAAGCATCGGAAACGCTGGCGGCTTTACTAAAATTGAAAGGCGACGGCGCGGGTGAAAGGGCCTTATCCGAGGTGGCGGTCGACGGAGAGCCCCAACCGAAAAATGTGCCTAGCTTAGAAGAGCCTGGCGACTTAGGTAGCGGTTTGTCTGTATTAGGTGTCTTGATGTCTTGAGCGCTCGGCTGTGGCGTGACCTGTTCTAGATTAAGATGTGGTGGTGTGGTCTTCCGGGCGACATGCATATTACTATTATTAGGATTAGGATTAGGCTTCGGGTTGGGATTAGAAGTGTAAGACGTGTCCGAATTATATCCGTCCAAAAGGTTATCGCTCAGCGGATCCTCGTCTTCGTTGTCTGCTTCATCTACGTCCTCGCCCCGTTCAGCCAATAGATCGTCGTAAGCGGACTGATCACTGTGTTGCGACAGTCTAGCCGAGCGGCCGGTTTGAGGACCTGCAGGGTTGCCGACCTCGGAATGGTGTGGATGATTAACCCCCCGCGTAGGAGAGGTAGACGGGTCAAAATGATCGGAAACCGGCGAGTTGCCAATATCTAAGAAGTTCCTACCAGAGGACCCGTTGGTTTAGCGGACATTCTTCTCCAGTCGTTTTTGGAGTCACGACCACGTTGGAACGTGGAATCAATCGAGACATTGACTCACTCTTTGTTCGTAGTGAATGTTTGTGGCTTTGTTGCAGAATTCGGATCAGCAACACGCGGCGCTACCGGAGGGCGAGGAAAGTCATAGACAGTAGGACTATCAACCGAGTTCGAACGCGAGAATCTATGCTCAGGCATAGGGAGACCCCTTATGATGGTCAGATACTCCCCCGACGAATATCTAGTTGCGATAGGCGAGGCTTTCGACGACAGTGGTTTGCGCCGGATCTGATTCTGGGGCGGCGATTGAGCGACGGGACTTTCGAGAGTGAGCTTTCGGAAGTTTCTCGAAATCGGTGGTAGCTCGGGCACTGAGTCTTGATCCTGCGACTGATCCTCAAAAGATGGAAAGGATTGTCTGGGGTGAGAAACAACGGCAACGGATGAAGCATGAAGAATCTCAGGGGAGTCTGTTAGAGGGGAATAGAAGGAAGGGGGGTGTGAGTTCAAGCTCTCCCGCAACGGCAACGGTTTCGACATGGTCATGGTCAGGAGCATTAATCAATCCCCCTAGTGCTATATGGCTTCTTGTCTATCTCTCTCTCCCACGCATAACTGGACGAAATAGGAAATGAGTGGAATGTGGAGGGAGGGTATCAATTAGAGCGAGGCGATGATTATTGCCATTTGCTTCGTAACCCAACAGCCAAGCGGGAAGCTAGAGAATAATCGGGAATCTGGATGTTTTAAAGAAGAGAGCTTTCACAAGTTGCACCTGGGGCAATAGTTCGTACAATTATTTAGTACGCAGTCTCGCAGTTCCGGCAACAAGGGAGCCTGATGAGCTGGGGGAGATGAGAAAAAAAGAGAGAATGACCCGACTGCTTCTCAAGCTACTAATGCCCATAAGCTGTCTAGCGGCCGGCTGATTAGCGCTGCTGTATGTCACTAGCTCCAGATCGTCCTGCAGCACCCAGTTGAATTGGGGATAGGGAATACGTGGATGCAATGGCCCAATTACCTCCCGCCCTTGAGTTGAATTCCTACCGTACACACGTGCTGCAGGAGAGCAATCGCGCGCGAAATTCGTTTCCAAACGCGATTTAGGCCGTTCGGAGCACGAGCCAGGGCTTTTCCAGGCACAACACACGTAGTCCCTGTACCTTGCTCTGGCGCTAGAGTTACCCCTGAGTGCCATTGTCCGGAGTGAAGAATCTTATTGGCTACTGAAGCTAGTTGCCCCTGTCGACCCTCTAATTAGCGTTGCATTGCTTCGAATCGTAATTTTACAGTACTTAGTATCATCGTCCGGCGTGCACTTCTGCTTATTTTCCTCCTCTCGGCAGTATGCAGGTACAGGGTAGCATCTGAACCGAACGGGGGAAGGATCCTTCATTAACGATTGCGGGGGATAAGCCATCCTTCTTCCACCTTGGGGTTGTTCATTTGACTCGAGGAGGCCGTACTCGGTAGTATGTCTGTATCTGGGAGTCCTGGTTATCATCGCTTGGGGGTGGGCCGAAATAAGCCGTGAACATAAGGCGCAACTCTCTATTGAGCTGCCAGTCATCCACGGTGATGGCCGCCCTGGAGAGAAGATGGCCAGATCAGGAGCCGTGATTCGTCGAGTTCGGCGCTCCGCCAGATCGAGCTAAGGGGCCTAGCTCTCCTACATATGTAGACGCCAGCGCGTAGATACTCCTAGCGCGCGGCAAGCCACCACCACAGTCGACCGACGAAAGCATTGCACAAAGCCTCCCGCGAGGGGGGGCACGGGAAAAAAAAAAAAAAAAAAAATTCCGAGTCCAAGACCGGTCGGTGACGCCAAAACAATAGCGAATAACGTGTCGCGATTACACTGCGGCAAACGTCCTATGTGCAATAGGATCCCAGGTCCGGGCCTGGGCCTGGTTCCCTGAAGCTCGTTCGGCAGGGTAAACCCGGCTTGTCAAACCCCAACTTTGAGCCACATTGTCTAACGGCGACATCGTACGACCGGGGACGCGCGCATAAGGAGCCCCCCTCGTGTTCGGCGACACTATGGACGGTACTACAACTCTTAAGCCGCCGACCTTGTCTTCTGACGTGCGAAGTCCTCCGGCTGATCCACTGCCTTTGGGCTGATCGACTGTTGATCGTCCGAAGACCCGGCAATCATCTCTTGCCATTGGCTCAAAACTGATTAAAAGCTTTTACATCAGCAATACTCTAATGCTAATATGGAAAAGAATCTACGATATTCCTCATGCGGATGTAGCAAATCATGTTACGCACCTCCCGGCGCCCAGGTGCATGCTAAAGAAGTTGCAACAATCAGCTCCAGAGATAAGGGGTGACCCAGAACATGACCCCATGAACTGCACCGCCGCCAATATGCAAGACTCGCTAAAGTTGCGGTCAGGTCGCCGTAGTCTCCGAATTCTTACAATGACCTCGTGGCCTTTACCGATGAATGATATTGCTCTGCTGTACGGGATGCAGCCTGCGCGACGCCATGTGCCGCGTCTCCTAACCGCTGCAGAAGCCCACTAATGCAGCCACCCGCCCGACCCTTTTCAAGAGATGCAGCTCCGCCGGCAAAGCGCATCGCTTTGTCATTTTGTTCATTAATTAATTCCAGCTGCATGACTTCACACCCCGCATGCGGGGAGCCGAAATACGCTTAAGAGGGGAGTGTCTCGAATGCTGCTGAGACGCAATTCGATCTGTAACGTGAAGGCTAGGAATAGCCATACCTAGGAAGGTCGTAAGTTACACTGCTACAAGAGAGTCTCAGGTAGTATTTCAAATATAACTATCCCTTCACTGGTCATGGATCGTCGCGAAAGGGACGGGTACGCTACCCTCCTATCCTTCCTCGGCGTGAAAGGGGTTTAGAGTCAGTTCCGTCGTGTATGGTCCTCATGGATTCGCCCGACGGCAAACACATGATACACTATTGGCAGAATAGCACTAGAAATCGTTCTCCATACCTCGTTATTCTAGGCGAGGCTGCTTTTGTGAGCCCGGCGCACCTCGACGATATCAATCGTTGCATTGATAAGACGCCTTGCGATGCGACTTAGTCATGACATATAAGTGAAGCTGCATTAGATATCCCGACGGATTGGTTTTTCCTCACAGGGGCAAGGCGCTCTCTGTCCTTACATTATTATCGCTAACTACTCTCCCGGGGACGACACTAGCATCTCGCAGATGATGAGCGGTGGGCAAAATCACCCCCTTTACTGTGCACAGAGAAAATAGGGGGCGGAAATAAATGGACATATACAACTGTAACATGGCTCTCAATGTCGAAATCTCGGTTGTAGCAACACATTTATAACAACCTCCTTCAGAATGGTTAAATCCTGACAATGCTCTGTTCATAGATAAAGTGTAAGAGTTATAGCGGGGTGCGGAAATAAAGGCATTACAACACTGATTCACTGAAAAGCTTTCTTCTTGAAGGTGATTCAACTACTGTCCTTATGAAGCAAAAGCTAGTCCAGTTTATATCGAACTCTAGGCCGGATATTGAGTTAAGCTTTATAAGTACAACACCTAGTTCTCAAACCTTGATGGGCCTTTTTTGCGTATAAGTTCCCTCCGCCAAAGTCCGTCCGTCCTTTCCTTCCCTCTACTTCCACCTGAAACCGCATCGAAATAATCTCACCGCATATCGACATACACTAGCGTTACAGTTAAGCTGATCCGCAGAAAATGTTGCATATACAGTGTGGAAAGTGATAATTATATGGCTGGATTCGGGTTCTAGGGAGCAGTGGCCAGGAGGCTCTGTGTATAGTGTGGGATCCCCGGAAGGAGGGTTATTCCGGGTGCTGCATGGCTCTGAGCCTTAATGACTAACAACGCCACTCCTTTCTGCAACATCTAGCCAACGCGAAAGTTGTTAAATAGCCATGTCCGTCAAGTGTCATACAGTCGGCCCGGCCGAAGGCCACAAACACACACACACTGCCATCTTCCTCCATGGACGGGATAGCGTGGCGGAAGAATTCGCGGACGAGTTCTTCGAGAGCGAAGCCAGCGGACCCGAAACTGGGGACAGGACTCTCCTAGGTCTCTTTCCGACTATTCGCTGGGTATTTCCGACGGCGCCCTTGATGCATTCTGAGCGCTTCGGCACAACTATGTCTCAGTGGTTCGATATGTGGTCCGTGGAGGATCCCGAGGAGAAGAGGGAGCTCCAAAAACCTGGGCTCCTACAAAGTATCAGAATCGTGCTTAATGCGATTCGATCGGAAGAGGCCCTCGTCCCGCGAAATAGGATCTTTCTCGGGGGCATCAGTCAAGGCTTCGCGACGGCCCTCTCCGCTTTCTGCGTTGGTGGTGGAGGTCTCGCTGGATTGATAGGTCTCTGTGGCTGGATGCCTTATGTCAGCTCATTCGAGAAACCGGTTGCCCAAGGGAGTTTTAAACTAGCGATTAGGCGGACCCAGGCAATGCTGCCCGGCAAGAATTTCGACCATATCTCAACGGCGCCCATAGAGGCGACACCTCTCATGATTGGCCATGCTGCGGATGACGACGTGGTTCCTGTGGAAAACGGCCGTCGCATGAGGGACATGCTGCTCCTTCTGGGATTCGGCGTTTATTGGCACGAATACGAAGACGGGGGTCATTGGGTGAACGAACCACGTGGTGTTGACGACATATGTCGGTTTCTTCGAGCAATTATGGGGCACGAAGAAGCCTGATTCGCAGACCATCGATACATCCGCCTATAAACAGGTGAGAATATCTGACAGGACAGCAACCTTCCTCGAGTCGCACTTTGTCCACCCCTCATGCTAGCCCCGTACTCGCCGACTACCCAACCGTCGCGCCGGCATCAGCCGTCCGGTTCCAACCGAGGGCGAAAAGACTTGAAGGCAGAGGTTTGTATACCGTTGTCTAGCTCACCCTGGCTTTCTGCACATTCGTGGAACTCATCCCGTATTTAGACAGGTCGAGGCTATCGGACCCAGCGGTGCGGTAATACAACCGGCACTTGCAGCGGAGTGTTGAAAATTCGAGGTTGAAGATTGGAGAATTGTTCTGCGCGCCTGTCGAAGTATATACCGATTGATGCGCCTCAATATACCGAACATACCGCGGAAGCGCCCTAGTGCGCGCAAGCCTATATGTAACGAACAGCTCTCCCCCTGTTGGACTGATGGTCAAGCTTTATGCCTAGCTAAACGGCATATGGCAACCACAGGACTAGATGAAAAGGGGGAAAGGAGAGGCACAGTCCAACATTAGTTACCCAAACTTGTCATTCCAAGGCACCTGGACATCTGAACGGTTTCGTTGATTTCGTGGTCTAGCCCATTCTATCGCAGCCAGTGCGCAGCGATAGTCTTCTCATGCCTGGTGACAGCCTGACCGTAACTAGAAGCTCGGGGGAAACGCTACCACGGCCTTCTAAGACTCTCGCTATAAATGTCGGGCTATCTGACTGCTTACCGAGGTATATTCCACCGCTGCCATACATAGACGTAGTTAAACCGAAATTCGTCTTAATACATTTGAGACAAACATATTATTGATATCTATGACTAAATAATTAAACTTCATCGCCGACTGATTTATTGTCATTTAGTTCCGATATTTCAGCTCTGGTTATGATGGCGGCTTAGTTATTTTGACCAAATCTAAGAGGTTATTGTAGCACCTCTTAAACAGATTTCCTTCAAGTGCATGCAAGAGCCCCTATTATGTCTTGTACTGAGACAGTTGCAAGTCAGCAGTTTATATGAACAGTTACGGACGCACCAAGCAATTCCATTTGAGAATATCGTATTTGAGGATACATGTAATCAATTCATGAGTATAAGAGGTAGCACAAGCAAAGAACACAATCTCACCCATAAAGCAAGTGGTATGTGTCGCAAAAGCGGCGCCGCCATTGCGTTGCTAGCAATAGCGTTATATATACCCGCGACAGTATGATCCTATAAAACAAAGCTGGGCGAGGGCTACTCATCAGGCGACGACGTTGATAGCCCTTGTGGAACGAGAGCCCATTTACTTAATACCTACCGGGCTGCGGGCCCGGTACTCAAAACTCATGGATCGTTTCGCGTATACTCTGCCAAGGAAAAGCTTGGCCCGAGTTGCTTGGGTTCAAGACACAGGGCAATTCATAACTCTCGTCAGTCACGCATGAAGCGGTTGAAATGCAGTGTTTCGGGGTTTGTGGGATGGATCATGATCTGATTAAATATGAAGTGAATTGTTTCATTGTGAATCAACGACGGTGTTCGGGTAAAAAGCGACCAATGATGTGAGAGCAACTCATCTGGCAGGGTTGCGTTTCGCACCCCTGACCCTGTCAGTGGTTCAAGTATACTCAGGCCCTTGGTTTATTGTGGCAGGAGCCAGTATTTACGGAGCTCACGGGCTAGTTATCACCAGTTTCTTCTTGTACTGTTTATCTACCTGTTGGAAAATTCGCTAGAATCCAGATAGGGGACATAATCTATAACAAAGGGATCTCGGAAGGCTAGAAGACCCTCTCACATAAAACAGGGGGTCGAGTGTAGCTACTACCCACCTGGTCAGCCGTCTCATCTGACTCCCACGGCGCGAGCGGACGCGATCTCGCGAACATTTATAAATATGATGGACCTCCGGTCCAAATCCGGTTCCAATCGTCTCGATCATCTTCAAGGTCCAAACTCCTCGCATGTTCTCCGAGATGTTCAAGCAAGTGCTAGTCGCCGCCGCCCTCTGCGTCAACGCCCTGGCGTCTCCTGCCGCCGACGTCCTCGCGCGGGCTAACCAGGGGAAGGCTTCGTTCTACGGCGGGAATCTGGATGGTGGGAACTGCATGTTTTCCGGATACAGCTTGCCATCGGGGGTCTACGGCACGGCCCTGTCGGGATCAAGGTGGAACTCGGCCGCGCAATGCGGCTCTTGCGTGAGCGTCAAGGGGCCGAACGGCAAGACTATCAAGGCTATGGTATGAAAGTGGCAGAGCGGTTCTAGTATTTCCAATAATTGCTGCAGTTATCCTAACTCCTCTCATAGGTCGTCGACAAATGCCCGGAGTGCGATGCCAACAAGCTCGACCTCTTCCAGAACGCCTTCACCCAGGTCGGGGACGTGAGCCAGGGCATCATTGACATCACGTGGGACTACGTGCCCTGCGGCATCACCGGTCCACTGAAGGTCCGGAACAAGAGCGGGACTTCCGCGTATTTGTAAGTCCACTACTATTACTACCCTCTGCCAGCCGTCGTCGTCATCAAGTACGTATGTACGCGGGCTCACAAAAGCGCCTCATCAGCTTCTCCATGCAAGTCGTGAACTCCAACAGCGCGGTCACGGCGCTCGACGTCAGCACGGACGGCGGCAAGACCTGGCAGTCGACTGTGCGTCAGGACTACAACTATTTCCAAAAGGGGGATTCCAGCGGCTTCGGCACTGATAAGGTTACCGTCAGGGTCAAGTGCTCGAGCGGGAAGACGGTGACGCTGTCGAACATCGGCGTCCAGAGTTCTTCGGAGTATATCGCCTCAGGAAACTGCTGAGCGGACAAGATCGTTTGGGGCATCGTATGAGAGGTCAGGACACTGTCGGCAGGCTGAATCAATATAAACTTACCGGACTGTGTTTCAAACCCTTTTCTCCAGAAGTCTGAGAGCTGAGAGATGTCAAAGATAGGTTGGATACCCGTTAGAATCCATACAAGTGACCAGCCTTGAGGGATTGGGGACTGCACAACTACATGTGCACATGAGGGTGTGGGTCGTCTTGACCCTATTCTAGTCCCTATTCCAAGAAGAGAACGGATAGTAAATCTAAAATACGATAACAAAATCGACGTTGCTAATATTACACAAAGATATCTACTGGCTCATCACGGCATTACTCCAATATTTTTTCTGCAAGTTCGTGCCGCTTCTTGTAATTAAGAGTCCGTCCTCCACTTTGGTGCGAGACTCCAACTTCGCCTTATAACCAAGGGGTCAAGTTTCAATATGGAACTCTTAGGCGTGCCCCTGAATTCGCTTAGGTTCGTATGGTTCCTCCAAGTATGCTTCCTCTTCCGCACTGAGCTCCATACCACGAATCGCCAACGCTTCATCCATTCTCTCAACGCTGTTCATACCGATAATTGGCGCTGTCGCGCGTCTATTTAGCCACGCCAAGGCCACTTGGCTCATCGTCCAGTTTCGTGCCTTGGAGATCTCCAACGTTCGCTTGATGATAGATTTATCCGGTTCGCTCTGCCCGTTACCGAACCTTGATGGTTCTAAAGAGCGCGTGCTAGTTCCTATCAATCCTGGAGGCCTTGCGAGTAGGCCCTCCGCGAGTGGTGACCATGGGAGAATTCCGACACCGGTCTTCCTGCAGTATTTGATCATTTCTCTTTCTTCTTCTCGGTAAAGAAGGTTGTAGTGGTTTTGCATTGCCACCATCTGTTGGCAGGTGAATCTGGTCAGCTTGGCCCATGTTTAAGGAGGCATATGGGGTGGAATAGGGGTAGATGACGCCCCGCACCATAGCCCAATGAGAGGCATAATACAATGTCTCATACCTTTGTCCACGAGTTTCTCTCCGCTATTGACTGCAGCGTGGCAAATTGATATGTCCACATCGAACTGGCAGCAAGATAGCGAACTTTGCCGCTTATTACCAATTGATGCAAAGCCTCTACACGCGAAATCGATCGCCAAATCAGCACTGAAGCCAGGGGATCATTGGCTAGATTTATGATTGCTACTTACGCATCGTTTCCTCTGGGGGGACCGTGTCGTCGTAACGATGTATGTGCAGCACATCAATGTAGCTCGTTTGGAGGCGCTCAAGCGACTGCTCTACAGCGTTGAAAATCGCTGTCCGTGACAGGCCTTTGGAAGTTGCTATTAGCGGCTTTGCATCTTTCGAGATGCATAAGACGAAACGCTCACCGTACTGATTCGTATAGTCTTTGCTTTTCCCCACGAGGTCATCTAGAAACGCGACAAAGTCGCCCGGGTCACTGTCATCCGGATGGGCTACAATCCTGCCTACTTTGGTCTGCATCTTTAGCAGACAGTAATAAACTCTGAAATTAAGAGCTTAACACTCACCATCAAGACCAGTTTTCGGCGGGGAATGTTATATCGCTTGATGGTTCGACCAATTATCTCCTCGGAGACTCCGTTGCTATACGCATTTGCAGTATCCCAAGTAGTTATTCCCTTTGTGTATGCCGCGAACAGCAGTTGGGACGCCTGGGCCTCGGGTTAGCTTGTTGTTCTTTTGACTGACACAATCGTTCTGTACCTCTTCTTCTTCGAGACACCATGGAAGCCATCTGCGATCACCAAATCCCAATGTTCCCATAATGGGATTAGAGACACGCAGGCCACTATCACCGACTTTTCTATACTCCGCCTTGGTGGCGGCTATAGATTCGGACAGAGACTTCGGGACAACATGAGCACCCTCGGCAAATGCTGAGGGCCTCTGAAATCCGTCGACTTTCACATTGATATGCCCATTGACCTTCTCAGTGATTTCGGCTTCGTTGACCTCGACTGGATCATATTTGGATATGTGACCATTTACAAGCGATATACCTCCATTTGTTGGAGCGGGAGCCATCATAGTCTTCTCGGATCTCTTCGATATACTGACTTGACGGAAAGTTCAGCAGATCAGCACCGCACTTTAATGCAAGTTTCATATCAGCTGAGCTGCTCGTTCGACACAAGACCATAGCATCGGCCCTGGACTGCTAGAGATACCGACGTAAGCTGTGCGAACACCAAGCGCTAGATCTGCATGACATTTTAGCATGTAGTAAGCAGTGATTTCGGGAGCTTCGGTTGACTCTCTGGTTATGTGAATCTTAAACGCCCTTTTTGGCGGCTGACGGACATATATCCTTCCTCGTCCGGTCAGCCGATAGTGCGGCCGCCGCGCTGTAAACCTACCCTACTAGTGGCGTGGGTCGTCGGCATGCTACAACCGCGGACTGATAAGTTGCGCCGAGTGTCAGGTCCATACCTCGTTAAGACATAGCTGAGATTGAATCAAAGTTGGATACGAAGTAGCTATGCTGCCCAAAGCTAACAATATCTTACGTGAGCTAATATGGAACTTTTGCATTGCACCCAGAAGTATGTGGAATGGTCATGGCCAAGCTCACTGTATTACCTGCATAGAACGTTGTACTGCAGGTCCCAAAGGATAGGTTCCGACAACATCCGACAGTTATTTTTAACATCTTTGATCGGACGAGTTCACGGACCGTTATTAGGTACCATGGCGATTTCTTTCCATAACATGGTAAAGGCTTAAACTAGTACTGTACCTTGATCCCACCAATAAGAGAACCTCAAATCATTTCTACTTCCCTTTTAAGGCAACCCGCCCAGTTAGCGGGGTACTGAGAACTGTTATTGGTGCTGTCCTATCGCCCTCCGTCAGACACGTACGAGGAACTGGAAAGATTCGCGACGGAGTACTGAAAGTGTCCGACACTACGGGCTCGGGGAAATCGCTGAAGTGCGGATCATTAACGGTGGCCAGCTTCGGCCGTTTAGTGGCCCAAAAGGAGATTGGGCTGGAGGAAGAATGTGCAGTACGCAGGGCATTTTCTGTTAGTTACCTCCACCGGGTCCACTATGGGTCAATGGAAGTTCGCATACAAACTTACTATGGTACATGGGAACAAACTTTATCTAGCAATTCATCCTGCTTAGCACTATCGTGAGCTACGTAAAATCGATATAGAACAGAGTGGTTCATGTATATCCCGTACAATTTCTATAAGACTCTACATTATAATCTTTGATGGCAACAACTGGACCTGTGGAGCTAACTAACAGAAAATATCCCTGGGTACTGTAGTAAGACGGGCATAACGGATCAGACTCATGATGTCCCTGAGCTTCTTGACCTCAGGGTGCCTGCATATTGTCCTCCCTGCCAAGGAAACTCCGGGTCGCCCATCGCCAGATGGTCTAGACCAATTACGAGAGCTGAGGAACCTCAACCAAAGAACGGGATAAGCACGCCCTTTTGACCCTTCACACGACAACTGTTTAAGGATGCTGCTGTGATATTTTGTGCATAGGCAGGAAAACCCTACCGGCTCTTGCTCCTAGGCTAGCCACTTGATGACAGCTTACGGCAATGGAAAGGACGCAGTGAGACCTATCATCTGACTAATAAGTGGAATTCACGCGGACAGTATATATATGACGCATTAGAGCATCGCGGACCCTCTACACTTACCGCATTAGTAGGATTGCAATACACCTTGCCTATAATTCCGAAGATGCTAATAGCTGTCTAGGAAAATGTCTTCAACAAGCTCCCTGTTACATGGCAGTATTGCGCAGATCAAGGCTTGGAACCAAGTTTCCCTGAAGTCGGTCTGGCGCTGCATTCACGATCTAGTTACAGAGCAAGCCACCAAAATCCCAGACGGGCTGGCCATTGACGCTTGGGATGGCCAATTGACTTATCACGAGCTCGAAGAGCTTTCAGGCCTACTTGCTTCACATCTAAGACACAAGGGAGTAAGAAAGGAGATCAAGGTCCCCATTTGCTTCGAGAAGTCGAAATGGGCTGTGGTGAGCATTCTGGCGATCCTTAAAGCGGGCGGGGCGTTTGTTCCATTGGATCCCGCATATCCAGTCGACAGGTTGCAAGGCATTGTCGCTGCCACTGGGGCTCCCGTACTACTGGCTTCGACGGATAATGTCCGTTTGCTCGCGCAGGGTGTCGCCGATGTCGTTGAAGTCAGCGGGCGGACTAGCGAGGAATGGGCCAAGGGCGCCTCCGGTGGTGTCACTGTGGGCGAAGAGGTTGACCCAAGCAATGCAGCCTATGTCCTTTTTACCAGTGGAAGCACAGGGACTCCAAAAGGGTAAGTTCTCATCCCATTTACTATGCCACACAAGTACGTCGCTCCCACTGGGAAACCACAGATGTACAGGGCTTCAGACCAACATACTCCCACCTCCCGGCCGTCCTTTCCCCTTTCCCCCGTTTCTTTCATCTCTGGAATACATTTTGGACTCTGTATGACGGTGGGCTATCACTGTATCACTCTTGTATATATGTATTATGCGGTGTTACTATGGAATATGGAGCCTTTTTTGTGGCAACCCATTTGGATCATATTTCTCTGGCAATGTGCTTCCCAGACGCAACTACTAATTCCAAATGCTACAGCTGTATAGTGGAGCATTCCGCATTCTGTTCGAGCGCCCGAGCCCATTCTAAAGCGATGAATATCGCTGCTGACCGCCGCGTCTTCCAATTCGCGTCTTACGCCTTTGATGCGAGCATGTAAGGACCTCCTGGATCCACTAGCTACATCTGCTGTCCCGCTCCCTATGCATAGTTCTCTTAAGGCATATATGATAAGTATAGCGCTTGAGAAATAACTCGAGATTTTCCATTATTCACATGTAAATCGCTGACTGGAGAACCGCAGGTGCGAAATACTTACTGCCCTGACCGTTGGGGCTTGTATATGTATTCCATCTGAGGACGAGAGGCTCAACGATCTTGCAGGAGCAATCCGCAGATACGAGGCAGATTGGATGTTTCTTACCCCAACGACTTTAAAGCTGTTAGATCCCGATGATGTGCCTTGCCTTCGCACACTCGTCGTTGGTGGCGAAGCCTCCCCACAGCATCTCGTCGACCTATGGTGTTCGGTAAGCGGACTTGAGCTTCTTAATGGATACGGGCCGACTGAAACCGTCGTATTTGCAACGTGTCATCGATTCACTCCCTCATCTAAGTCTAGCACTCTTGGACGTGGCATCGGCACAAAATGCTGGGTCGTGGATTTCGAAGGAAAGCGTCATTGTCGAATTGACGAAGTCGGAGAGCTGTTGATTGAATCGCCTGCCATGGCACGGGGCTACCTTGACGATGTAGAGAAGACAGAGAAGTCCTTCATACATCCTCCTGAGTGGTTGAAATTCATGGGAGTCGAATCAAAATTGTACCGAACAGGGGATCTAGTTGCCTATGCACATGACGGCACGCTCGTCTATGCGGGGAGGGTCGATCATCAGGTCAAGGTACGAGGGCAGCGTATGGAATTGGGCGAAGTCGAGCACGCGATCAACATGATCGGCACAGTCGACTCCGTGATCGTGATGCTTTTCAACCGTACTCTCCTAGCAATCGTCAGTTTTCGGGATCAGGCCGAGAAGCAAGATGGTGTCCTACAATTGCAGATGGACTCCTTAAGGGAGTGGCGCGAGAGGATCCGAGAAGTCCAGCAGGAATTGTCTTTGAAACTCCCTCAATACATGATACCGACGACATGGCTTGTATCAAAACTGCCCACCAGCCTCCTCTCAGGGAAACTCGACCGAAAGCGGGTGGCAGACTGGGTTTCCTCTCTTACACCCGATGATATCCGTCGCGGCCAACTGCAAGACGACGTGAACGACGAGGGATCCGGCGAAACCAAGACTGAGCAAGAAATGATATTACAGCAATGCTGCAGTGAAACGCTGAATCTTCATTCAGATGAGATCGGACTCAGTCGCTCCTTTTTGGAATTGGGCGGTGATTCAATAACTGCTATGCAGCTGGTAGCGAAATGCAGATCCCGCGGTATTGGGGTCACGGTAAAAGATATTTTGAAGTCAAGGTCTTTGCGCCAACTTGCTCGGAATGCAGACACGCAGCTCAATGGTACATCAGCACATTTGGACGAGGAAGATGAAAGCGTATACTATAAACCTTTCGATCTCTCGCCGATACAGCGATTCTTCTTTGAGAAGTCACCCGATGGCGAAGACCATTTCAACCAGAGCTTCTTATTGGAGTTGAAAGTTGGACTCACAGTGGATGCGTTGAGAAATGCCATTGAAGCGGTAATGGAGAGACACGTGATGTTGAGGGCGCGATTCAGGAGAAACGCGGCAGGGGAATGGTTCCAGTTGGTGTGCCCTCCGCATGAACCTAACTCCTACTTGCTAGAATTTGCTGAAGGGCTACCCGAGGACAAGCTCCTATCAACTATAGCGGGCTTTCAGGTGAGCAGCTATGACCCCTAATCCCCTCCATCGTCCTGTTTCCAGAGCTCTCGGTCGGGTCGAATCATTTCATTGGCTATAAACTCTCCAGGCAGTGTTGGGAGCACTCATGGGCTCCCAGATATCCTAAGAAAGGTGTTTACTGACTCAAGCATGTAGGCCAGGCTAGACCTTCGGCGAGGCCCTCTGGTAGCCTTCGGTCTGTGGGCTCTTGATTCTGGGACTCGCGTGCTCTTCGCCTCTTGTCACCACGCTATCATCGACCTGGTTAGCTGGAGGGTGATTCTCCAGGAACTCGAAGAACATCTGCAGCACGGACGCATCTCTTCCCCCAAGACTATATCATTTCCCCGGTGGCTGAGCCTTCAGAGAGATTATTTCAAAAACTTTGATTCCGCTAAGGCACTGCCACATGATATCGGAGAGCCTCAACTAGAATTCTGGGGAGTGTCTCGACTCCAGAACAAGGTCGAAGACATCGTTACATCAAACTTTGTCCTCGATGCGGAGGCTACCACGGCACTGTTAAGTGCGGACAGCCGATCACGGTTGAAGGCGGAACCAGTTGACCTCCTCGTCGGTTGTCTCATCTCCAGTTTCCATAACATATTCCCTGAGCGCCAAACACCTGTTGTGTTTAATGAAGGCCACGGCCGCGAGCCTTGGAGCCAGTCCATTGACGTGTCCAGAACGGTTGGGTGGTTTACTACCATGCTCCCCGTCCAATCACAATGTGATAACCTTATAGACACGATTGTCGACGTTAAAGACGCCCGACGCATTGCGCCACTGAATGGGCTCGCGTATTTCAGTTCGCGATATCTCAACCTTAAGGGGGTAGAGAGGTACGGCTCACATCAAGAGAGCGAAATCATCTTCAATTATGAGGGTATCTTCCAGCAATTGGAGCGCAGCGGCGGGCTCTTCCGCCAATCACCGCTCTCAAACCCCCATCAACTCAGTGACAACGGTTCTCGAAGCAACAGAATCACCCTGTTCGAATGGACAGCTACCGTGAAACGCGGCAGGCTTCATGTCACCGTCGATTTCCATAGGCACATGCAGCACCAGGACCGCATAATGCGGTGGGTCGAGGAGTACGGCGCCTTGCTACGTCGGTTGCCTGAGGAGCTCATGCGACAGAGGCCTATAGTCACTCGAAGTGACACCTTGCTGCAGCTACCCAAGGCTGATTGGATTAAGCTGCGGCGTCTCCTCGGCCCTGCCGCAGCCGAGAACTTGGAAGATCTATACGACTGTACCTCCATGCAAGAAGGGATGTTGATCAGTCAGAGTCGAGACGCACAATTGTATATGGTGGACGTCACAGCTACCATCAAACCGCTTCCCGGAGTTGACGGGGTCGATCTCCAACGACTCCGCGAGGCGTGGGAAACGGTGGAGGTGCGTCACCCAGCGCTTCGAACGTATTTTGCCGCAGGTCTGCCTGGTTGTGGCGCTTTCAGCCAGGTGGTCTTGCGAGAGAGGGTGAGCAAAGTCCTTGGCGAAGAGGCATCACCCTGTCGTTTTGTGGCCCGTGAGCAAGGCGACGGTGTTATTCTGATGCATCTTCGCATTAGCCATGTTGCTGCAGACGCCGATTCCCTTGGATTGATATTGCGCGACATTAGCCTAGCATACGACGGTCGCCTGCCTACTGAAGACGCGCCTCGTTATAGCCGGTACATCGCTTGGTGCGAGGACCAAGACGACGACGGTGCCCGAGAATACTGGGCAAAGTATACACAAGGCATGGTTCCTTGTCGTGTCCCGGCTACGGAAAGCACTCTTGAACCCCCCACGTATTCGAGATGCAATGTAGAGGTGCCTGATATATCGGGAATACAGCATTTCTGTACTGCCCAGAATGTGACGGTTTCCCACATAATCCACGCTGCCTGGGCCCTCATCTTGCAGGCCTATCTCGCCCAAGATGAGGTGTGCTTCGGATACTTTGCCAGTGATCGAGGCATGGGACAACATGGAGCCAACTACAGCGTCGGTGTCTTCGTCAACGCTCTTATTTGCCGTATACGTCTTCATGAGAATATGACGGTGGGGGAACTAGTCAAGACCATGCGCGAAGACTGTATCGATGGCCTAACGAATCAGCGGGGATGCTCACTCGCGAAGATCCAACATGACCTCGGTGGACAACAGCTCTTCAATACCGGAGTCTCGGTCCAGCGAGACTGGGTTGGTATCTGGGAGAGTGAACTGTGCTCAGCCAGCAATGTGAACTGGGAGGAGACTAATGATTTTGGCCTTGCCATCAATGTGATAGAAGGCGATGCCGGGCTTGAAATCAGCCTTGGCTACGCTGAAGGAACGATTGCCGAAACTCAAGTTCAAAGTATAGCTTCAGCGTTTGGACAGGCCATCAGTGATATCACGCTAGGCAACGCTGCTCGGAAGATTCCCGAGGTCTTATTGATCTCCAAAGGTGACCAGAGCAAGATCAGCGGCTGGAATGGGCCTAGGCTGCCGGCAATTAACGAATGCATTCACCATCTGTTCAGGGCACAGGCCAAGAAGAACCCGAATGCCATCGCCATTGATTCTTGGGATGGCATGATGACTTACGCTGAGCTAGACAAGGCCTCCGATGTCGTCGCGCACGACCTCATATCCCGACTTGGCCTGCGGGTTGGGGAGACGGTCCCTTTCTGCTTCGAGAAGTCACGCTGGGTTCTGGTATCTATACTTGGGATCCTTAAGGCTGGTGCGGCATTTGTGCCACTGGAACAATCACACCCAACGGACCGCCTTCAGTGGATGGCCACAGCGGTCAAGGCGCGGGTTGCCATCGTATCCCCTCAATACAGGCAGAAAGTAGAAAGCGTGCAGAACGTCCTTCCGCTGGACCAGGCAAGTTTTGACAAACTTAATCAAGATATCGACACGACTGGATTCCCTGCTGTCACGCCCGACGACATCGCTGCCATCCTATTCACATCGGGCAGTTCTGGCAAACCGAAAGGCTGCGTTTGGCAGCACAAGGCCTGGTGCTCAAGCGCAACACGGCAAGCAGATGGCTTGTATATGAGAGATTCTAAGAGAATGCTGCAATTCGCGAGCTACTCGTTTGGCGCTTCGCTGATAGAGATGCTGACCCCTCTCCAACTTGGCGCCACGATATGCATCATCTCAGACTACGACAAGATGAACAACGTAGAGAAGGTCATAGCAGCGACGGGTGCCGATGCGGCTGTGCTGCCCCCTTCATTACTCAGGTCGTTGAACTCGCTTGGCTCAATCAAGACACTCATTTGCGGTGGCGAATCCCTCGACAGCCTCTCCATAGATCGTTTCTCCGAGAGGATTCATCTAGTGGCTGGCTATGGCTCCACTGAAGGCGCGGTCGTAACCTGCTCGAAGTTGATGTCCGAAGGCCTTAGTGCTAAGTGTATTGGAAGGCCGTTCAACGGGAGCTGTTGGATTGTGAGCCCATCCAATTATCATCAGTTGCTACCCATTGGCGCCGTAGGCGAACTCCTCATCGAGGGGCCGCATCTTGCTCAGGGGTACCTTGACCAGCCGGAGAAGACAGCCGACGCGTTTATTGACGACGCAACATGGATGCCCTCTGTTAAATACTATCGCACAGGAGACCTTGCACGCTTTGACCCTGATACCGGTGATATCTACTACGCTGGTAGGAAAGATAATATGGTCAAAATCAATGGAATGCGAGTTGAGCTCGGCGAAGTTGAAGCACACCTCAAGCTATTTCTCCCCGATTTCCAGGGAGTAGCTGCAGAGCTGGTCAAGGCAGAGTCTTTACCCGCCATGCTCATGGGATTCATTGCCATGGGCGATGATTTCGATGGCGAGGATTCAGGATATGCGGAGACCGACCAACTCCAGCCTGTCACGGCTGTTACGTTTGAGCGCCTCGCTTCTGGCATTGAAGGTCTGGATGAAAAGCTCGCAGAAAAGCTTCCTCGACACATGATCCCTGTCGTATATTTCCCCATGCGTGATCTCCCGCTTACAGCATCGAGAAAGATAGATCGAGTTAAGCTCAAGTCACTTGGTCGCCGTTTGAGAGCCGCTAAAATACGACTTCCGACCGCACGGCGCAACCGCAGTCATAAAGGAACCCTGAGCACAGAAATGGAACGTCATCTTAAGGCGATATGGGATGAGCTACTCCCGGGACATAGCATCGGTCCGGACGACAACTTCTTTAGCCTTGGTGGAGATTCACTACTCGCCATGCGCCTGGTCAAGAAGACTTCTAGTTTGGGTAGCATCACGGTAGCAGATGTTTTCAAGTACCCTACGTTATCCGCAATGGCAGCCGCTATTACCAAACGCTCAGCCTCAATACATGCCCACGCCGTCGAGATTGCACCGTTCTCACTCCTTGGAGAAGATGACAAGACCGCAGATGCGTTGAGAAACGTCGCTGCTCAGTGTGGAGTAGACGTGACCGCAATTCAGGACCTCTATCCTTGTACGAGTTTGCAGATGGGCATGTTAGCTCTGTCGGCCAAGCATCTTGGAAGTCACGTTGCCCATCTCGTGATCGATGTGCCAAGCTGTTTTGACGAAACTCGTTTCCGAACAGCTGCTCGAATACTAGTCCAACAGAACCCAATCCTGCGGACGCGATTCGTCAATGGTCGTCAGGTTCTCCAAGCAGTCGTGGACGAAAAACCGATTTTTGAGAACGTTAAAGACGTGACCGAGTATTTGAAAGCGGCGAAAAGCAGACCCGTGGAGTTCGGCCAGCCCCTGAGTCGTTTCGTCTTCTCGAACGATCGAGATAACGCCACTCGAGTGCTCGTCTGGTCGATACACCACGCGCTCTATGATGGATGGTCCATTCCACTCATGATGCGAGATCTGGGCACGTTCTACGATGGAAAGACTCACCTGCCTCCGCCGCGTGCGCCTTTCAATACCTTCGTAGCCCACCTAGACTCTTGTGACGCAGACGCATCCCCGAGTTTTTGGCGAGAATATATCGAAGACGCCGATTATTCGATTTTTCCACCTCTGCCTCGTCGCAGCTTTCAACCCGCCCCGTCGGGTTGCATTCAAAGAAGGATTGACATTACTTTGGACGCTGTCCAGGGCGTGACGCTGCCAACTGTAATACGGGCAGCTTGGGGCCTTACAAGCTGTGCTTACGCTAGCGCTGGGGATGTTGTTTTTGGTACAACACTCACAGGACGCGATACAGCGTGCGCTCAGATTGATAACATTGTTGGACCTACGATTGCTTCTGTACCAATCAGGTTCAAACGACCCTCGAGTGGCAATGTCAAGTCACTACTTCAGAGTCTACAGTCCGAAGCAACCGCAATGATCCCCCACCAACACTATGGCCTGCAGAGTATCAGCAAGCTTAGCGAGGTTGCCAAACAAGCCTGCGAGTTTACGAGTTTTCTTGTTGTCCATCCAGCAGAAGAGGAGGCCAATGACAGCTGCTTCAGGCTCCGCAAAGACGTCACTACGGACCTAGCTGTCTTCACGACGTACGCCTTCATTCTCCAATGCACTCTTGTACCGGGGGGTTTTATCCACACGTGCAACTACGATCCTAGAGTCCTCTCGCCAGAGACAGCAGAAAGAGTTCTTGCACATTTCGAGCATATGATAAGGATCTTAACACAGAGCGGTGACCAGGAAGTTGTTTCCATTCCGACAATCAGCCCTGTGGACGAACAGCTCATTCGCCAATGGCAAAGCCCCAAGATCGAAGGGCCAAGTTCATGCATTCATCAGCTCATCAGTGAGCAAGTAGAACAGCAGCCAGAGAATCTCGCGGTCGACTCGTGGGACGGCAGTCTCACGTATTGGCAACTCTGGGAACTGTCATCTAAGCTTGCCCATCAATTGGTTCAGTTGGGGGTAGTTCCGGAGAGCAGAGTCTTAGTCTGCGTTGATAAGTCCAAATGGCAGATCGTCGCAGTCTTAGCCATTCTTCTGGCTGGTGGAGCCTTCGTCCCGATTGATCCCTCACATCCGAGGGAGAACATCCAAAGAATTATCGAGTCCGCCGAAGCGGACGTGGCAGTCATCATTCCAAGCCATGCTGATCTCTTCCCCACGATACGAAATGTCGTCGAGATACCCTCCTTATGGGTAGAGAGCGAGGATTCTATTGGAGTCCAATCCTCAGTTTTGCCTCATAACTCCGCGTATGTTCTATATACGAGTGGCTCTACGGGTACCCCAAAGGGATGCGTTGTAAGTAACGAATTAGTCATCCGGCCTTTTATACCCGGTTGCACATTTCTATGTTACGAGCCATGCCGTCTTAGCCCCACTTTCTCCTTTCGCCCCTTTTCACACCCTCTCCCTTTTTCGCTCCTTTTCACACCCTTTCCCCTTTTCCCCATTCAGCCTCTACCCATAATGGCTGAGCCACCTCTAACCACGAAGGTGTATCCAACCGCTGTTTTAATCTTTATACACCTACGGAGATTACTATTAAAAGAATCGAATACTTCCAAGCTTTTAATATTTATATTAAATACCCAATTATAATCGTTGGTTGGACATGGGTTATTCAATTCTGATATTTTACTCCTGTATAGCATTAAGGGTGGCTCGACTATTTCGTCCAGAGCCCGGCCTTCCCCTTTTCGCTTCTTCCCCTTTTCTTCCAGAAAACACAAGACACATTGCTGACTGCAAGCATAAAATAGGTAGAACATGCTGCTTTCTGCCACTCAGCCCTACTACAACTTCACGGTGTTGGTCTCGATCGATCAAGTCGTGTGCTCAATTTCGCCTCGCTTAGTTTTGACGCAGCGATGGGAGAGATCCTCACAACACTAATCCTCGGGAAGACGGTATGCGTTCTGTCAGAGTACGAACGCTTGAATGACTTGGTTGCGGCTACGACACGCCTCATGGCTGACTGGGCCTTCTTCACACCGTCCCTTTTATCCAGTATTCAGCCAGAGGACGTTCGCACTCTTAGGGTTATCTGTTGCGGCGGAGAAGCAATGGATGAGAAGCTCGTTGGTACATGGAAAGGCCGTGTGACGTTCGTCAACGGCTACGGACCAACGGAATGCAGCGTTTTTTGTTGCTCGAACCTTGACCCGACTGTCGAATCACCGAAAAATATTGGTCGCTGCTTTAGCGGTCGGGCGTGGGTTACGAGGGCTGACGACACCAATTCTCTTGTCCCAGTGGGGGCCGTAGGAGAGTTGATCATTGAGAGCCCGGCAATTGCGCGGGGATATCTAAACGACGAGACCAGTACCGCCGAGGCCTTTGTAAGCTCTCCTAAGTGGTCTTCTGTGGACGAGGCGGACGTCCCAAGACGTGTCTACCGGACAGGTGACCTTGTCTTTCAAGAACCTGATGGGTCTCTCGTCTATGTCGGAAGACTTGGCTCCCAGATTAAACTGAGAGGCCAACGCTGTGAGACGGCGGAGATTGAACGCCAGATAAACCAGATCCAAGACGTCGCGCAAGTAGCAGTCATGCTTTATGGCTCTGGAGCACATGCCAAGCTTGTTGCTGTTATCTCCTTGACTCCTCTGCCGGACTATGCTGGTAGCGAGATCCAATTGCTCGATGGCCAGCGTGTTTCCAAAGCAATGGAGATCGCGGCAAAAGCCCGAAGTCACTTGGGCCAGCGTCTCCCTGCTTTCATGGTCCCAACCTGTGTGTTGGCTGTGTCCCGAATTCCGCTTACAGTCGGAGGTAAGCTCGACAGAAGGAAAATAAACGAATGGGTACGAGCTCTGTCACTGTATGAACTCCGCTCTTACAACTCTTTGACAACTGATGAAACCCACCGCAAACCAGCCAACGCACTTGAAATTAGCATTCGAGATATCTGGGGCTCTGTGCTTAACGTTCAAGAGGATACTATATCCACCGCAGTGTCATTCATGCACTTGGGAGGCGACTCCATCTCAGCTATGCAGGTTGTGGCAAGATTTCGCTCCGCAGGCATTGGATCCGCGACCGTACAGGAGATACTTCAGGCGAACAGTATCAGTGAACTTGCCTCAGCGATCCAGGGCCGCGGCGACCACGAGTCTACGGATGCCAATGAAGATGAGAGGCTTAACAGCCCCTTTGACCTATCGCCAGTGCAGCAATGGTTCTTTTCAAAGTCGCCAACCGGGACTAGCCATTTCAATCAGAGCACAGTTCTGCGAATTAACCGACCTGTACTCGCCAGGGACATGGCTAGTGCTGTCGCTGCAGTGGTGAAACGACACTCAATGCTGCGGGCCAGGTTTGAGCAAGACGACAGCGGAAACTGGAAGCAAAAGATTGTTTCGGTTGAGCAAGCTGGGACGTCTTTTGGGGCATCCCACCTGCAAGACGCCAAAGAATTGGTTTCTATTGTCTCTGCAGCAGAGACAGAACTAGACATCAGCAATGGGCCTGTCTTTGCAGTTCGGTTGTTTGACATCAAACAGCAACAATACCTGTTCGTAACAGCTCACCATCTGGTAGTTGACCTAGTTTCGTGGCGTATCATACTGCGGGATCTGGAAGAATACCTTGATCGCGGTAAGCTCTCAGAAGTGCCGCCTTTATCTTTCAGAGCTTGGCTCGAGGGCCGGAAAGGATTATTGGGGGGAATCCAGGCCCAGGAAATCATCGAACCTGACCTGTCACTGGACTGCGATGTATTTTGGGGCATTGAAGAGAATGAGAACGTATTCTCTAACTGCGAGACCCGCCAATTTCAACTCTCCGAGGAGATGACTGCTATCCTTCTCAAGTCTTCCGATAACCCTTATCGTGCTGAACCGCAGGAGCTGATGATGACAGCCATCGTGCACTCGTTTCTACAGGTGTTCGAAGAACGGGGCTTGCCTCAACTCTATTCTGAAGGCCATGGGCGCCGTTCGCAAGCGGGCCGAGCGGATTCTTTCGAGACAGTTGGCTGGTTCACAAGTTTGCATCCCGTCATCCCCCGTAAAGAGCCTGCCGACGTCTGGGAGGCCCTTCGACTTGTCAAAGATGAGCACCGCCTTAACGCGGCTAGAGAGACCGACTATCTGCATGACACCTTCTCCACCAAGGAAGACTTAGACACTGGCGGACAGATCAAAGACCTAGAAGTAACCTTCAACTACATGGGCAGATTCCAGCAGATGGAAGGCAGCTCGCTTTTTAGCAACATCTCGACATCAGATCAAAATACAGCGAGGGAACTTGAGGCTGAGGCTAGAAGTATCAATCCTGGAATGCGACGCTTTGCGCTATTCGATATTAGCGCTCTCGTCGAGAATCAGCGGCTCAGCTTCACCTTTGTCTTCCCTCGGCGTGCCCTGCACGAGGACCGCATTCTGGCATGGATTCAAACTTGCCAGACAACACTGAGCGACATCCTCCTGGCTTTGCCGTATCAAGCCCCTACTTTAACGCTCTCAGATCTGCCTCTCCTGGGCGTGGACAATGAGCAGTTGAAGAGAATTTTGTCAAAGAAACTGCCCCGAGCTGGTGTTACAGACATCCGCGTCATCGAAGATGCCTACCCATGTTCTCCCCTTCAAAAAGGTATGCTGATAGCCCAGCTGAAGGATCCCCGGAGTTATCTGGTCAACCTCTCGTTCGAGGTCACCTCCAGCAGCGAAGGGAAACCTATCGACCTCGGACAACTGTCCTCAGCCTGGCGGCAAGTCGTGAATCGCCACTCGATATTCAGAACGCTGATTATTGATGACATGCTGAGAGATGGAGAACCTTGCCAAGTCGTTCTTCGAGCGGCGGACGTGGACGTGGACGTACAGGTGGTGGAATGCGACATGGAGGAAACCATCTACCAGAACCTGCGCAGTGTCGACTTGATGCTGCAGGACACCAGGGCATCCTTACTTCATAGGCTCGTCTTATACAAAGGTCCCAATAGCCATGTCTTCTTCAAGCTCGAAATCAGCCATGTTCTGTTCGATGCCTTCTCTGTCCCTATCATTCTGAAGGAAATCGGCCTGGCATACGAAAACAGACTTCCAGGGGTCCGAGGCCCACTGTACTCCGATTTTATCTCCCACGTTCAGTCGCAGGACATCTCGAATGCGTTGGCATTCTGGAAACACCATCTGGAGGGAGTGGTACCTTGCCACATACCGCATGATGATAGCAAAGGTGGTACTTTAGAATCAGGCGCCAAGGCACTGGAGATCGAAAGGATCGACATAACAGGCATTCTTGCTTACTGTCAGAAGGAGCGCGTCACGTTGGCTAATGTCCTACAGACTGCATGGGCCTTAGTGCTTCGAGCGTATACGAAGCAAGATGATGTCTGCTTTTCGTACATGTGCTCTGGGAGAGACGTCCCAGTCGACGGCATCGAAACTGCAATTGGGCCTTTCATCAGCTTGCTTGTCTGTCGCGTGAAGCTGGAATCCGCCAGAAGGGTTGCCGAAGCCGCCACCAAAATACAAGACGATTACCTCGCGAGTCTCCCATATCAGCATGCTGTATCTCTTGCTGAGATTCAGCAGACTCTCGGGTTGCGGGGAAGACCGCTCTTCAACACTGGTCTGTCGTTTGCCAGGTTACCCGATGGTAATCATGGAACCAGTGGTCTCATATTCCGAGAAATTGCTTCGCGCCAGAGTACCGACTACGACATCGCCGTCAATGCAAATGTTAGTGGTTCAAACCTCCGGGTAAGGCTTACCTACAACCCGACTCATATATCAGAGCGCCAGACGGGAGAGGTTGCCGAATGCCTCGTCAAAATCATCGATGGCATTGCTGCCAGCGGTGATAACTCGAGTGTTGGTGACATCCTGGCTACTGTGCCTAGCCCAACCACTCAATCGGCTCTACTCTCGACAACCAGCCAAAGGAGCGACGATACGGTGTCGATTCCCTCGAAGGGCTCCCGCCCGCCTTCTTTTCATCAGGCCCGTACAACAACGGAGGCGAAATTGCAGAAGTTGTGGGCAGAAGCATTCAATTTAAATCAAGAAGAGATCGGAATGGATGACCATTTTCACCAAATCG
Organism: Monosporascus sp. CRB-9-2; assembly: GCA_004155915.1. NCBI lineage: Eukaryota > Fungi > Ascomycota > Sordariomycetes > Xylariales > Monosporascus > Monosporascus sp. CRB-9-2. The sequence continues at coordinate 126,888 of QJOA01000052.1, forward strand.
GGGGCGACTCTCTCATGGCAATGAGAATCTGTAGCGCCGCTCGAGAAGCTGGTATGGATATGAGTGTTGCTGACATCTTCAAGAATCCAGTCTTGATCGATCTGGCGGCTTGCGTGGACTCCAAGAGCCTTCGAACGGAAGCGAACCGGAAGGTGGCAGCGGAGGACGCAATGGGCCTAACGTTAAGCGCAATCGGCGATCCATCACTGTTTGAAGGTGCCGCTTCCCAGGCTGGAGTCAGCGTCGCAGATATCGAAGCGATTGTGGAAGCAACAGATACACAAGCTTCCATGGTCGCCGCTGGGATGAAACAGCCCCGAACGCAAACTGCGTATTTCACCTTCGACTTCATTGACGAAGTCGATAACCATCGGCTCCGAGCCGCGTGCGAAAAGCTGGTGCAGCACCATTCCATCCTGAGAACTGCTTTCTTTGGCCGGCGTCGACGGGTATATCATGTTATCCTCAAGGAGATCCCCCGGCTAGACTGGACTAGCCACGGGGGATGCGATGACCTGGACAAGACTTCTGATGCTTGGATACAGGCGAGCCAAAACCGCAACGTAGAAGCGGGCCAGCAACTAACACGATTCTGCTTCCTTCAGCACAACTCGGGACGCTCCCGACTACTTCTGGAACTATCCCACGCGCAGTACGACGGAATAAGCCTTCCCCTTCTGCTTGATGGCTTACAACGTGCATACGTCAATTTGGCTCTGCCTAGAGCGCCACAGATGTATGAATTGCTCCGCTGGATGCAACATACAGAGCATCAAGGATCGGTTAGGTACTGGCGAAATCTATTGCGTGGTTCTTCAGTCACCGAGGTGGTTTCCTGGGCTAACAGGCGCAAACCGCAGCCGCTGACGAAGACAGTCACAAGAACGGTCAGATCCCAGTCGAGTGAATTCGCCTGTGTTCTCAAGGCGGCATGGGCAGGAGTCCTTGCCCGAATGAACGGGTCGTCGGATTTGGTGTTTGGGCAGCTCGTATCCGGCCGGAACCTCTCGTTTCCTGGAGCGGAACAAGTCTTGGGTGCATGCGTCCAAACAGTGCCCGTCCGAGCGAATATCGCCGACAGAATGACCTGGGGCGACTTGATGCGTCAGCTCCGACAGCAGCAAATCGACAACATACCCCACGAAACATTAGGTATGAGTCGGATCATAAATGACTGTACGGAATGGAGTTCTCGAACTCGTCTCAGCACGGTTGTCAACCATTTGAACGTCGGGGAGCTTCAACAGATGGACTGCAGTTTTGGGGGTACGCGCTGCCGTGTCAGCTGCACCGCACCTCCTGGCGATTCTGCAGACCTAGGTATCGCATCAATCGTCAGGGGGGACCACGTCGATATCTCCCTTGCCTTCGCCGACAACGTTATCCCAGCGTCGTACGCGCAGGATCTGGCAGATATGCTCTGCTCCAACATACAAGATTGTCTCAACTGCCCGCGCACTTCGGTCATTCCCACAGAAGATTCTGTCAACGAGAGTCTCTCGCTGCTCAACGTGCACCCCATCGTCTGCCGTGCGTGGGACGCTGTTTTGGGCGCGGGACAGGAGTTTGGGGTTCGTGACGGCAACCGGCCATACTGGGACTTTTGGGACAACGACTTCGCCGCTGCCCAGTTGGCAACCCACTTTAAGAGCTCTGGTATAGATATCCAGACAGATGACGTCGTAGAGATGCCCACCATGGCGCTGCAGAGCGAACTAGTAGTGGAGAAACTAGGACGCAACTAAGCTTGTTACTGTCGCTTCGAATCAGAGTGTCCCCGCCCCACTTAGCTTCTGAATCACACACCTTTTTTTGTATGGGCCTTTTCATAACGCGTGTAGACCTTCGACAGCAACACAATAACAACGCGTTAAAGCTGTTTTAATGGACGATTCGTACGAAATATGAGATTTCGAAACGGTTAAAGCGTTAATTAGCCCTAATCCGAAAGCTAAATATGGCAAACGCTTTACGGCCGTACAGAAATATAACTTATTGGCTTGTATAGTCGAGAGTAGCTTCCTTGACGGTGACCTAGTTACTGTTTTCGACGTCGATAAACGTATGATTAAACGATACCGAGCTTAATATAGGGTAACTGGGCGATTTTTTATAAGCGGCGTTAATTATTATTATAAGGAAGCGTTAAAGTTATTTTTTTAGGCGTTTAACGTAGGTGTTATATATTATTGCGCGTTATATTAGTTAATTAGCTATTGATATAAAAGTTGTTAAAGAAGTTAGTTTATAAGCCCGACTTATATTTCGATAAAATGTAATGGTTTTTCGCCGATTACTGCGATATATACGTAGTTATTTTTACGATTTCGGAATACCTGAAAGTTATTAATTAAGGAAATAAGAAGTTAAAGATTAAAGCTGCGTAAGCGGATTCGGGTTAGCGGATATGGTATCTTTATGCCGTTGCTGAATATATTTCGGATATGTTTGTTTTCGTGGACGAATCGGGTATTAATAAGCGTGATATTAACCGTTGTTACGGCTGGGTACTTAAAGGCTTTACTTTTTTCGTACGGCAGGTTTTGAAGCGAAGCTGTCGTTTTAATATACTGCCGGCGATCATAGTTGACGGGTTGTTAGATACCTTTATATATTAGGGGTTTACTAACCGTAACGGCTTTATTTTGTGGTTAAAGGAAAGGATATTGCCGTTAATGAACCCGTTTTTTGGGTTACGTTCCGTATTAATGATAAATAACGTTAACTTTTATTATTTGGACAAGATATATACGATATACAAAGAAGTTGGGGTAAAGTTATAGTATCTTTTTTTATATTTACTTAACTTTAATTTTATTAAAACGTTTTTTAGCGACTTTAAAGTTTATATCCGTCGTTACGTTAGATATACGCTTAACGATTTTCCTGACGACAAACGATTCGGGTTATTTCTTACAAATTGTTGCGAACGGGTTGGGTAACGGAAAAAGGAAATTAAGGGCTACTTTAAGACCGCGCGGGCAGGTTGCGATTTGATTAATTAATATATATATAGTAGGAAAGCAACGTATTGAATTGTTGCTGAAGCTTTTTCCGTATTAAATATTTGTATCCGTATCCGTATCCGTATCCGTATCCTTTTAAGCTTCCTTTTTTTCAGGTGGTGTTATTTTAAGGCATTAATTATGCCGTTTATCGTATTTTTCGTTACCTTAATTATCCGAAACTTTAAGGCGGTATCGATAGCAAGCTTCGGATAATTGTTCCGTTACGTATATAGGCGTTAAAAAAAGGTTAAGGGTTTAAGGGATTTATAGGAAGATTAAGTTATTAATAATACGTTAATATATAAAGGGTACGGGTGTTGATGGGTGTTAATATGCGTAATAAAATTGTTGTGGTTTTTTTGTTAGGTATTAGAATTTTTTGAAACGGTTTAATTTTTTAACGTTTTGTTAGTTAGAAAGAATGTACCGTTACTTAACGGATAAAAAGGGTTTATGTTGGAAAATATTTTGTTTTTTTATATATGCTGTTTATAAAGAATGCTAGCTAAAAGTGGGCGTTTTTTTTCGTTGTTCCGTTATTGCAGCAAAATTAATGGTTTTTTGAATAATAATAGGATAATAAAAAAGAACGCTTATTTTTAATTATTATTTTTGCGAAATAACTTATTTAATTGCAAATAGGACGGTACCTTAGGGTTTTAAAAAGCGTTTTTAAATTTAAACGCGTTTCGTATATATAACTTAACGTATAATTTAAAGGGTTTAAAGATTTTTTATTTAACCTTTTAAAATATAAATTATTCGTTAAAAAAGTAGCGTATTTGTTAAAACGTAATATTATTGTTTCGTAAGGCGTTATATAAATACTTAATCTTTTTTACGTTATTGTTATAAGTTGTTATAAATTTTTTATATACGTTTTAAAGTAATTTATCGGTATTTATACTTTCGGGTATAAAAAGCGAAGAATTGCGAATAAGTAGGTTAAAAAAGTTATTATACGTTCGCGTTAAAGGGGGTGGTATAAAAGGTAATTATTAATCGTTATATTCGCTTGTTATAACCGTCGGATTCGAAAAGCTTTAAAAGGTTTAGGTAATTAGGCGATTTTGCTATATAATATATTCCGTTAAAGGTTGTTATTATCTATTAGCTTAAAGCTTATTAATTACCATACTTAAAAAGCTTTCCCCGAAGTAATTATATATAATATTCGTATTATTATTGCTACCGTTATTCCGGCGTTTTAAAAGCCTAATTTCCGGAGCTTTTAAAAGCTGGCTTATTTTACGTCATTTTTTAACGTTTTTAAATTTTACGTTCGTTACGTTCCTTTTTTTATAAAGTTTGTAATATAACTTAATCGAAGGCGTTTTATATATAGCGTCGTATCGGTTAATATCGTTGTACCAGCGAACGAATTGTTAAGGTATTATATTATGGTAACGAATACCGTTTTTAACTTAACATATTTGAGGTTTAACGCCTTTATAGTTAGGGCAACTTTTGCCTTTTTTATACTCGAACGTACTCGATAAGGTTTTACGGACCTTAAAGCTTTTATCGAATTTAGCCTGTATACCGGAAGTAAGTATAAATAGATATTTCGTAATAAGCTTCCGACTTGTTTTAGGTATTACTAAAAAAAAGTTTTTAAGGGGAAAAGTTATAGGCATAGGTATTTTTATAACGTTACGGTTTCGGGAAGTCTTAATAAAGGAATTATCGTTAATACGAGTTAATTATTACAAAATATGGTTATCAAAAAGTAACGACCGTTAACGTTATATAAAAAAAGTTTTTCGGCTTATTACGTTATTTAAAGGTTCGGGGATAAGGTCGGGTTAAAATTAAGGTTATTTTAATTAAAGGCTGAAATTATATATAAAATTTAAAAAAACGTTTTTTTTGTTACGTTTTGTAATATTAATAATAACTTTAATAAGTTTATTAACTTCGAAAATACCGTATAATAACGTTTTAAAAGGTTATAATATAATTTCGTAATTAAGTTTGCGGCGTTACGTAAGTTTTTTAGTTTAAATAAACGTACGCCGAAAATTATATTCGTATTCGCCTTATAGTTTTTCGTTAATATAATTAATAACGCGTTAATTAATAAAATTAAGCGAATTTTCCTTATACCTAAATATTTTCGTATAATAATTATTAATATATTATTTAAATTATTACGAATTAATAATTTAAATAATATTCCGGATTTTATTAAATTATTTTTTCGGAAGCTTACCGTTAATAATAACCTTGATAATATTAAGGAATTACGTACGTATATTTAAAAATTTCGGCTCGAAAACGTTAATCGAAATATCTTTATTTAAAACGGCTTCGTTTTCGGGAATAATTTCGGAAAAGGTAATTTCGGAAAGTTCGTTTTAAATATTTTCGTTTTCGTTTTCGTTTTCGAAAGGCTCGTTTCGAATAATTTTATTTTCGTTTTCGTTTTTATTTTCGTTTTCGTTTTCGTTTTCGTCGGGTTCGGTTTAAATAATTTTATTTTTTTCGGAAAACTTATTATTTATAACTTTAAAAACGTTTTCTTTATTTCTTTTTATATCCGTAATAACCTTAATTTCGAATTTTTTAAAGTTTTTAACCTCGGGAATAATTATTTATTACTTATCCTTTTTTTTTATTTTTCGGAATAGTTTTTGCAGTAGTTAATTATTTATTAACAATTATTTCGTTATTGTTATTATTCCGGGTATTAAAAAAATAGTTCGGCGTTTTTCGACAACGTTAACCGCTTTCGTAAATGGTTTACGAATCCTTTTCGGAATTATCGTAAAATTAACCCGGGAAGATATTTCGAAATGTTCGTTCGCAGTTTCGTCGATTCGGATTAGCCTTAAAAAAGAATGCGTACGGCCAGGTAGTTTAAAAAGAATTCGGCTAAATTGGCCGGATTTTCGCAATACGGAACGTAAAGCAGAAGTTGAAATTATTAAAAAAGTTATTAATAATAAGATTACGCATAAAAAATAATCGCGAAAGTTTTATTTGCTGTTATTATGGCGGCTATTGTGTTGCTGTCGAAGGTTTACACGCGTTATGAAAAGGCCCATACAAAAAAAGGTGTGTGATTTAGAAGCTAAGTGGGGCGGGGACACTCTGATTCGAAACGACAGTACGTCGGACCACCATTCAGGGGAGACAGGCTGCTTACGGTGGAAGTTCTCGGATACACCCCTTGTTCATAAAGTCATCAATCTTTGAGTTGCTGCCAAAATTTTCCATAACCCACGTTATGAGCCCAAATGCTACCGTAAATAAAGTCTATCGGGCCCCAACCGCGGATAAGAAACCGTAAATGCGTTCCCCGACAATAACAGTCTGTCATATTTTAAGCCACAATATCAATTAGGCGAACCTATCGCTCCAACGCATCTCCGTTCTCGCGCCCCGCTGTATGATCTTGGTCACCTGTTGGCTTCGCCAGGAGGGCGCTATCCACCACGACGTGGTCCACCGACTTATGTTTCCGTGGTACCCAGAGGAGTTGCACGATTCCCAGAACGGCGACACCTGCGCAGCTAAACCAGGAAGCAGCCGAACCTCCCGCGCTGTAGATAATCCCCATCACGGGTGGAGAGATCGTCCTGGCTAAACAGCAGGCCGACATGGCCAATCCGTTGACCTTTCCTAACACTAACGACGAGGGTGTGGCATCCTTTAGTAAGATCAGAGCACAAGGCGTGACGATTATGCCGTAGAAGCTTTGTAGGATCATCGCAAAATAAATAACGGGCGAAACCAAGCTATCTGGCATGGCTGATAAGAAGGGGTTGAGCAGGTAAGCAGTTGGGTACAGGATTACCATCCAACAAAAAGATTTCCATACGCCAACCTGTCATCGGAGTCAGTAATTGCATGCATACGGCAGTTTGGTGCCCTGGGAAAGACATATGTTCTAGACTCTATCGAGGTAATATCTATGAATAGAACAATATCGGTAGTTCTTTTTCATGATACGTGTCCAAAAACGGGGATAATGACTCAGGACTTATGAACGCACCTTTTCCACGAAGATGGGAAAGATAAAGCCTTGGATTAGCAAGCCCAGGACACCGTTCACAGCTAAGTAGGTGCCTACGTCGTGCACAGTAAATCCGAGGCCGCCGCGTAGGTCGAGATGTCCGTGGGGGGCCGCCGGCTTATCCAGCAGATGAGTAGGCAAAAGTGTGCAGAATGCCATCTGGTGATACGAAACGAGTAGCAGGGCGATGGTGATCATGATTACGGTATAATTGAAAGCCGAACCCTTGAAAGTCTCAGCCCGCGGTTCTGGTCTATCAGACTGCAGCTCTGTGGGTAATTTGATCGAATGGAGAGTCCCGAACGATGTCCTACGTAGATCGAAGTTCTGCTCAACCGGTACCGGAAGGCTTTCCTCCATAAACCGTGGCCTTTCGGATTGGTGGCTCAGAGCAGACCTGCTCCGCCTAGGATTCCGCAACGGGGTCCTCTCGTCGGCGAAATCGTCTTCGACAGCTTGCTCCTCGATGGTCTTTTTCTCGCGGGGATTGGTCTCTCCCAGGAAGAAAATGCCCTGAATGATGGCCAGCACAATGACTACGACGGAGACAAGGTTGGGGAGGAGATATGGGTATCTCCCGAAAATGCCGTCGGCTGGGAACAGTGACGGGTAAAACTGAGCCGGTTGGGCTAAGAAGCCTCCCATCGCGGATCCGATAATACCACCCAGAGTCCATACAAATGGCTGCGAAGCGTATGCTTTGGCTATAGCATATCCATGTCAGTAAGGCAGCTGTCATGAGACTGGGTTAGTTAACTTACGTTCGTGCTCAGGATTCTTCACCATCTCAGCTACCATCGTCTGCATGACAGCAACATTCCCGTTCAGAGCACCACCGACGAACCTTGCAAGCAGGGCTACCCAATATTTAGTCGCTAGACCGAATATGAGACTTGAGATAGCTACTCCTCCAAGGCCTATCAGGACGATTGGTTTCCTCCCGTAGCGATCGGAGAGAGCGCCCCAGCCCATGGCCGTAAGGGCTTCGGCGACGGCATAGGCCGAGACCAGAAGCCCGGCGTAGAAGGACGCGTCGGTGTCGTCACCTCCATTCAGGTCTTGCACCATAACATAAGTATAGGCAAGAATCGAATTGAAGGCGATTGGCTCGGAGAAGCGGCATATTGCTGTCTGCGTCAGCGATGAAGATTATGAACGGGGGTTCCACAAGGCTGCTGAGCGTATACCAAGAACAGTGAGCTGTCTTATAGGGAAGGCACCGGGCCTATCCTTCGCCCATTTTGGAGGCATAGTAGTTTATTTAGCGTTGCGTCTAGGACTACTGGATGGCCTGATCGACTCGCTCGTCTTCACTTTATCACAGATCGCATTGGCGAAGGTATTGCTGATCAAGCGGAAGAACGCTCGCTGAAAGGGCGAGGAAACTTCTGCGGGGCTGGCAGATGCTGCGAGCTCGGAGTGGATCTACGGCTGATACTACTGTCTAGATACTGTAAAGCTTTACTCCGTCCGTATATGTGCCAAGGGCTCGTATAACGGACGCGGGTTAGGATAGGCGCGCTAAATGCGCTGATAGCACTTACTACAGGCATATATGGTACTGCCTACATGTACGCGACTAACTACCTACCTAAGCAGGTAATATCTGACGCTGATCACCTCCTTAACGGCTCCGAACATGCTACACACCCTATAATCAGACAATCCCATAGATGCCTGGCAAAGTTGGTAGAGTCGGTGATATTGCCCCGCCAGCGTCGTCTGGTCCAGTAAGTAAACCATGGTAGGCTATCAGCAGTACCTATGGGCTCATCGCGAACTTGTCAATGAGTTGTATACCGTTACGAACTCTTCGGAATAGGCATCTTACGAGGCTCCTCCCTCACCGAATACATTCCCGCAATCGACCTCTACCCCTGGTATCAATCTTTCTGCCGCCTAGTTCTGATGATATTATGCTGCACCTGCCAAACTCTGCAGCAGCCGAAGGGGGTTACCCCTTTACATGTGCTTTCACTTCCCCTGACTGCCCCCACCTTGGGGGATTTCGTTTCCCTCTTCTCCCCCGTAATCTTCGTCTCCTGCGCCATCGTCGCGGTCTCATCCTGGATCCAGGCGGCGATATTACTTGCCGCCCCCGCGGGATTGCCTCGGTAGAAGAGGAGATACTCCTGCAGTTGGGCGGGGATAAGTGTATTCGCTGGGATCCGGCTGCTGAACTCCCGTGAGAGCTTCTCGCGTGTCCCACTATCGACCGCGATGCGGGCATCAGTTGGGTGCGAATCCGCCGCCTTTGTCATAGGGATGCCAGCTTCATTCACATCGACGCGCGCCTCGATCATGGTTCCCGGTGTGGTCATCCTCATGAACATCTGTCGGGCACCGTCCTCGGATATGTGGCCGAGATATACTTCCTTGTCGATGCGTCCGCGTCTGATCAGCGCCTCGTCCAGGCCCTCCGGTTCGTTGGCGGTCATTATCACGATGCGCCCTTCCTGGGAGACCACGCCGTCCAGGACATTGAGAAGACCGGAGAGGGTGCAGGACGTGCCTTTTCCGTGCTTCTCTACTCCTGACAGGCCCCGCTTCATTCCCACGGCGTCGATGTCCTCCAGGAGGACGATGCACTGGGGATCTAGCCGACTGAACAATAAAGCAAGGCTCATGTCATTATCAATATTTGGCAGGCGGAGCATATAGAGGGGAAGTCCAACAAGCCCTGCAATGGCGATAGCAAGCGATGTCTTGCCAGTTCCGGGCGGGCCATAGAACAGATAACCTCGTCTGTATGGGATGGCCTGAGATACATAAAAGCGCCGCGTCGGGGGTTCAAATAATTCCGCACATCGCTAAGAATCTCCGATTTGACATTCTCATCGAGATGGATGGTATACATGGGGCGTATGGGCACCAGCAGTTTCTGATCCCAACTGTAGTGATTTCCCGAGGAGGAGCGGACTACGACGAACGACTCCTTCTGATCCTTGGCGAAGGCGCGGCAGGCAGCCAAGAACTCCTTGATCGGCGACACAGAGCGTCCGAAGCACACTATCTTCAGGACCTCGTGGTCCGTGTGAACTGGCATCCCAGTGTCGTAGTCCATGACGGGCGGGCTGGGAGACCTATTGTATCGCAGGCAGAAGGGCCAGCGCTTGTGGAAGAACCGGGTATTGCGCAGTGCCGGGAGGTAGCGTATGTTCTCCATGCTATTTTCGGAACCTCCCCCCAAAAGACTGGCGGTCTGACTTACCCGAGCAGGCATTGAGCACGCGGGTCTATATTATAATCTGAAGTCAGTAAAGGCCCGATCCAGAATCTCTGGAGCTTGCGGGAGCTACCAACATATGTCCCCAGAGTTCATCGCCAATCAAACAGTCTGATGAAATACCTAGGGCTCTTGAAACAGGCTTCGAATGGAGATGAACGGCTCCAGATGCTCACCTGCTGGCGAACCAGGACCTTGGCCGCTACCCAGTTCAGGACTTCACTCTTTAGTCGCTCATCTTGGACTATGATGCTCGAAGTCAGGAAGCGGGTCACGCACCGTGAGGGTGAAGAACTCAGTCCCGGGATTCTGCCCCAGTTGTAGAAGACGAACTCCCAAAGAGACAGGATTATGGCGATAACGGCCATAGGGCTCCGCTGACGCCAGCGATTGAGTATATATCTGATGGCACTGTTGGCCAAGGGTCCAAACAGGTCACCTCCGACTTCAGCCATGGTCGTCTGGAAGAATTGAATCACGGTAGGATGACTCCGTCGATAAACGAAGCTTCCTGATCAATTTGGGGTGACTGAGGGAGGAGTAGTGGCTTAGAGCTTCATTGCTGCTAACGAATCCTTGAATGGGTACTTGAACAGACACAATATATGGCTTAAGATGTCAAGAACGCCAGCTGGGAAAACAGGGGAGGTAAACAAAGAATAGGCGCACAGACACAGATGAATATAGACAGCATAACGTTGCATCACAACGCATTTCCATTGCGGCATATGTGCAAAGGCTAGGCAGTCGTGTCTAGGCAGTTAACAAAGACCTGTTGGTCCCGTCAGTGTCTCCTTTTCATACATGACACAGTACTGCAGCATCATGAGACGACATTCGTGCAGAAGTTGAAAGAGTCTTCTTCTCGTTTCGGTCCAGCCTGTGAACGGATTGACTGACACTGAGAAACATACAGAAAGAGGTTAGCGGTGGCTCTATATCGAAAGGAAATGATGTTCCACGATCCCCAGGGATGTAGACTCTCGCGTTGTCACAGATGTAATAGGTTGCACGAAGAAGGGTTCAATTTGATTAGATACCGTGGAGATATAAAGACGTGTTCAATTATACCGCCCTTTGTGCGATGGCCCCTTTGCACAGCATACTTGCTGACTGGGCAGAATATCGAATAGGGGCTCAGGACGGTTACTTAGCTGACAAGCGTCACAGCTGTAAAGTATGTATAATGAGAAATATGATGATCATTTCGAAAAAACGTTACCATTAAAAGCCACTGGGGAAGAATCAGCTTAATCGGACCATTTAAAGATCGCTAGAGGGAAGCCTCGCCCGAGCCAAGGAGGCGACGCTGCAACGGAGCCATGCCACCGTTCTGATAGATGAGTCCGATACCAGCTAGATGCCATTTCCGTAGCCGGAATGCTGATCATGTTTTTGGAAGGATTGCGGCTCCGCACCATTCAAAAGACCCAAGACAAAGCAATGTGATTCGATGCACCGGGACGCGTGTCCGCCGGAATTCCGGGCGCATTGTTCCCGAGCGCATTCCCGGGGGCCGGCAAAACTGAGGGAAGCGAGTTGAAACTTGCCGCGGTCGCCTACGAGATAAGGAGGTGTGGGGCGGGCGGTCGACTCATCGCTCTACCCAAAAATGCCTTGTAGCCGCCTCGGCTTCGAAGGCATGAGAGTACAGGTGGGCTTCTTCTACACAGATTAGCCCATATTGGAAAGGCGAAGTATAACCCAAAACTATCGAACAGCGTATGAACAGTAGCGATGGAGAGATACACTCGCCAATGAATACTTTAATGGAGCTTCTCGGGACGAGCGCCGAATTGGTCCTCTCAGGTTCGGGCCAAAATCGATAAGGCACCTTTATATCCAGTAACCGAAATAGGGGAATCGAATGAGAAAGAGCGGGCGGGTAACGATATTCGATCATTTCATAACTGATAATAAAAGCTGGTAATCATTCGGGCCGAATTGGCAAATGACTCTTCGCTCGGAATATATAAAGGACAGCAACGGGATATATCTGGGTGGTCAAAGGTGGCTCAACTATTATGGCTAGAGCCTGCCCTCCCAACGATGCCCAGAAAAACCAGTGGCCTTAAATATGCGGGGTCCCCGCTGGTGCCACACCGGGAGCCCCTGGATGCCACAGAATTGAACCGTCACTTGAAGCGCCTTCAGGTCTATTTCGAACAATGCTGCAGATGAAGCCGTCTGGAGAACTGCTTTCCAGTTTACACAACTTCACTCGCAGCGTCCGAGAACAGCAAACTGGACGGCGGTGGCGGCGGCGGTGGCGGTAGTAATGCGCGAAGAACCAAGCCGCACTCTAACGGATCACTACCGAGAATGCCCACCATAAGGCCCGAGTCCTCCGCATACGGGAGCTCGGGAGATGCCTCAAGTCAAAGACGGTTACGAAATATCATGAGCGAGGGTGATAACGACTTCAATGTGCTGTGTACGGAGATCCGCGTACTCGGGGGCCAGGACGAGGGCGATATGCTATTCGAGGGGAGATGCCTGAGAATAAGGCCTTGCAGGAGGGTACTCCTGGTGGGGATGTGCATGATGTGCGAGACGGTAGAAGGCGGCAGCAAACGCAAGCGCCGCGACGTGGAATCTTTGAAGAGCAGGAGAAGGGAAAGCGAGAAACTGCGCAAATACCCACGGTAAGTAGCTCAGAGCCGAAGGAAGAGTAGCCGTCTTCTCATCGGAGGACTCCTATAGCAGCTCTGGAGGACGACGTGGGCCGATATTCGTCTCGCTGAGTTGAATCATGTATGGATTGTCTGGTAGGGGGTAGCACCTTGGTGAGCAACAAATGATCCCATTCTCACGCTGACGACATGATCAGATGACCAAGTAGAACTTCCAGACGACCATATGAACCTTGTAGAGATGAATCTACTAAGACAACGTTACCGTGCAGAGCGGCACGACAGTCTGCAGCTGTCAATTGTAATTTGATCGAACTTTAGGAATATGTAGACTACCTACCTATAAAGCCAGCCGAGCCATCAAGACTCCAGACACTGACTATCCTCCCAACTCTCCGCCCGTTCGTCCATTCGTCAGAGCGCCATGAATAGCACGAATTCGCATCATTTTATCAAGAATTCGCAGCAGTTTCCTGCGATCCACTTGGCCTGGGAAACGTCAATGTGTGTAAGCCGCGCAGCCATAGTCCCCCAAGCTCGAACTAGAGTTTACGATGATGCGAAGATCTATTTCAACAGATAGTAGTAGTAGGCTTTATCGAAAGTAATAGTGACCTTCAAGGCTTTGTATGACAACATCTTCCATAATAGAGGGTTGAGTAAAACCAGCTTACGATAGGACTAAGACCTTGGTAAGGGGAACCTTTAGTCAGCGCCGGATCTGACACTTTTATCTGTTGCGCAACCCGTCTTTTGCCCGTCCACGTTCCAGAACCAGCAGCACAAGCCATATACGCATGTATGATGCATGCTCTTTAACTGGAATTACTTGTTAGCTGGCCGTCTCAGCCAATCATATATCACGCACGATGAAGATCAGGCTGATGTGGGCTTCCTGTCTTCTCGTCCGTCCGTCAGAGGGGCTGGAGCCGCCAAGGACGCGCACAAAGAAGTCCGATCAGCCGCGATGACGGAAATGACCGGGGTCTGGTGTGTGCGGCTCATGACACGCAACCCTGACGGTGTCGACTGACTGATTTGATGAGCAAGCGGGGCCCCCGTGGTGCGATCAGGGTCCTGGGGTCTTTTGAACCAGAACGAACCCCACCGGTGAATCAATCGCTCGCGCGTGAGTACCACGGTACTACCCATTTCTCACCTTCGGTGCTACGTCCAGGACGAAAATAGGAAGACGGTGAAATAAGAAAAGAATCTCAGTGTCCTGGCGCCCTCTGCGACACCTGTGCAACAACAAGAGCGAATCGACGTTTGATGGAACAGCGGGCAGTGGGGCGGTGGTAGTGGTGGCCCCCGGCGCCTCTTACGGATTTACCGCTCGGTAAGAATCGTACGTCCGTTTAAAATAAAACTGCTGGCCAAGCGCTTGCTTTTTGTCTTTTGTCTTGTACGTATGATATTCTCTCTTCGTTGGCGCCCCGGCGCTAATCATGCGAAGCCCTTGGCGGCTTAGGGGCGCCGCTTGTTTCGCCCCGCGAAGCCTGCTAGCGAATCGTCACGGCTTCTCGGCCTCACCCAAGACCCAGCGTATGACGTTACAAGCGACCTCTCCAGGCTGTGCCGGAGACCCTTATTATTAATTATAAGTCCCATGCCTTTTCTGCTCTCCTGGAGGGATGTTAGGTAGCATTTCGGTAAAATATTTGAGTTTTTTTTTATTCCTGTTTTATGTTGTAGTGCAGCAAGAGACGTGACTCTGCGTTGCATCAAAGTGAGATAATCAGGATCTCATCGAGCACAAATAAGATAGGACGGGCGATATACAGTCGCAACACCGGACCGCTACTATACAGAAAAGAACGCAAAAAAATCATTCGAGAGGCGGCGCCTTGCATCCACTGATCTTCTTGCCTACCACCCAACCGTCCAACCACCCAACCACCGAATTACCTAGTCAGAGCAACGTCAACGGGACCATGGCCACCAACCTCATCGGGACCGTCGTCGGCATCGTCGTGGCCGTCATAGTCATCACGGCTGTCGTGCTGGTGCTGTCCCTGTACTGGCAGAGGATCTTCAGCCGCACGCCCACGGAGGACCGGTACGCCGCCTCGTCGATGAGCGAGAAGGGCTGGCCGAAGCCGCGGGGGGGCTCCACGGTCGAGTCGGACTGGACGGGTCCCTCGCCGCCGCCCTCGTCACGGTCGTCGCAGACCAGCGACGACCCCATGTTGAAGAAGGCCGTCCTCAGGAACTGAATATGTCGAGCCCCCTTTCACTCCCGGGTGTAGGGATGGCATGTCGCAAATGGTGCTGGACCACTAAAGACGGCGATGGCGGTACCGAGGGCCACAATTACTATGACGACTGGCCCTCGTCCTCCAAGTGTGATGAGATATGACATGAGTTACGACGGATCATTTGTATTTCTGCTGGCGTTCATCGGGCATTCTATCTATACCAGGTACCCCCTTTTCCCGGGGGCCAAAGCATTTGCATGGGGATTTGGGTACACGGGAAGGCGTTTTAGGGCATTGATACGGGGATCGGACACCACATACAAAGGAACATCCCGCTCGGGCGGAAATGTCATACTATACAGGCCGGCGCATCATAGACTGGCCTACTGCATACCTTCGCTAGACAGGTCACAGGACCACGGATATTTGTTTCTCCATCATCTGGAAAGTTCTCATTCTCCGAAGATACAACCAATACTCAATTCAAACTCTTGTCTTCTTTCGCCAAGCTCCTTCGGATCCCTCGGTCAGTGAGTTGATGTCAGCTGACTAGTTGTATGTCGGGTAAGCCTTTCGAAAGATATCGTAATATGCATGCCTGGACCAATTGGGTACTTATTTTGAATGGGTATCTACGCCAATTGGACGTTGTGGGTGCGCGCCGTCAAAAGCTGCATCCGAAAATCTGTGACGTTCTTCTGCCGGTTGATCCGGGCGCCGCCTATGACAAGCATGGCTTGGCGTGGCCGAGTTTTTTCAGACAATGCCCCTGTCCGGCTTATCGCTAGCGAGTGACGTCTTCGGGCATACACTGCAAAGACTCTGCCGCTCACATACGTCTGGGCTGACTCATCCAAGACATCGGCGTCGGCTTGGGCTCAAAACTCGTTTTTGAGTTCCAATTCTTGGCAACTGTATTTTCCCGTTCATTCATTAGATCATTTCCAGACGAAATATTTCTCATCGATTTCCTCCCGGCAGCTGCTGCGGAGGCACGGGCGACCCCTCCATTTCCATTGGCGTCATCTGTTGACTATCGCTGTACGGGCTATACGGTCCGGGTGGGCCGTATCCGTGGTATGCGGTCGTGGTATCTTCCGTCGGGAGCTCCTGCCGCGGCATCACGTAACCCACGGAGTCGGCCGGTAGTTCCGGCTTTAAGTTCTCGGCAGCATCGGCGCTTCCATCCCCGCCGGCGCCGTAGGGGCCGGTGAACCCGGCCTTCCCGCCCCACTGTCCCCCTTCTTGCTGCTGCTGTTGCTGCCTTGCTCGTCTCCGCTTACGGATCATGATGAAGGCGGCAAGCGCCGCGAAAATGATCGCCCCGACGCAGGAGACGACGATCCCTACTATGGCTCCCGTCGTGATGGCATCGGCTGCTATTTCCAATCCCCCCATGGAGTCATCCGACGAGGAGACGTCGGTGATCAGCGGTTCCCCGTTCGGGCCCGTGCCGACCGTGGTGCCTGTCGCGTCGTCCGTCTTGGAGATGATCGTGGTCCGCGCCGTCACCGTGTCGATATCGAGGCCGCTTATTGTCGGCCCCGACACGTCTCCAGCGAGCAGCCACTCGGACTCTGCCGAGGTGGGACAGGCGGGCGCCGTGTTGGAGGGCGTGTACTCGGCCCTGGGCGTGCCGGACGGGTTGACGGAGGCGAACACGGTGGAGAGGGCGTTATAGTCGCGGAGGGTCGTGGGGAAGCCCACACGGCGGCCCTCGGGGTACTCGACGATGCCGTAGGCGTTATCCTCCTGGGCCCACGTGTAGACGACGCTGCCGCTGAAGACGGCCTGGAACACGGGGCCGAGCATGGCCGCCACCTCGCTGAAATTGCGCTCCTCGAAGTTGCACCCGGTCTCGGAGAAGGCGAGCGGGATATTCATCTCCTGAAACTCTTCGTACAGCTCGTCGAACTTCGACTTGTAGTAGTCCGACTGCCCGCACCACGAGTACACGTTCAAGCCGAAGAGCTCGATGGCCTCGCTCGGGTCCCCGCACGCGAAGTACTCTGCCGTCGCCTTGCGCACGAAAACCGAGTCGGTCGCCGTGTACGCGAGGGGTATGGCGCGGTAGCCTCGCTGTTCTCGGAACGCCTTCAAATCTCGGACGGCGGCCTTGAAGTATGGCGCTAGGACGCTTGTGTCGGCTGGAGAGATATTAGCTGCCTCGCCTGTGTTTCCGTATGGAGCCCACTTACTGTCGACGATGACTTCGTTCCCTACCGTGAACGCAAGCGTATTGTCGTAGCCGGCGAAGGCATCGATCGTGGCCGACCAGTTATCAAACAGTTGCATAGTCCATTCGGGGTCAATCTATTCTCTTGTTTAGTGATTGGCCTATTTACGAGCTCGATTGGGCGCTTAACTCTACTGATAGCCATGCTCGGACTTGGGAGATCGACCCACACATATATCCCTTGACTTCGAAACGCTTGCATGCATCCATCGTGGTTCTGAGAGCCGTCGACAGTGTAAACGCGGATCGTGTTCGCCCCGAGGTCCCTTATCAGGCCCGCATCAATCTGGCACTGACTCGTGTCGAGGAGAGGGTCAAGGATATAATCAAACACATATGTAACGCCTGAAAGAGGTCAGTCGCACTGCCAGACGGATGGCTCGGACGTGTGGGGCGCATACCTTTGATGAAGAACTGGTTGCCCTCGTCGTCGTACAGTTTAGCGCCCTTGACCGAGATTGGTGATATAGCCTCGACGAGTGTCAAACACGGCATAAGAAACGCAAGGCAGCACGCGAGAGCGCGGCCCGTCGCAGTTCTCGAGCGTCCCGACATGGTGAGCGCAAGGCCACGGCGGCCGCTCCGTTGGTTCTGGTCGATGGCCGATTGAGTTACAGATGATCCGCTCTCCGTTCAATCAACTTGGATACGGATCGCGCTCACCTCCGGCATCCGTTGCATCCGGTCATAGCATTTTGAAGGAACGACGAACACACGAAACTCACCACGGCGGAAGGTGTCCATGTTGATATTTGTTCGGGCGCCCTCCCCCCGCGAAACATCTTATTGCCTGTTAAAACCGGGCCCTGAGAAGCTAATGGGATGACATGGCTCCTTCTGCGGGGGTCGTGGAGCTGCGCTTTATTGTTGCAGAACATCTGAGCGCCGTTTGACTTGGCGATTTATTACTCACTAACTACTTCGTGGATTGGCCTTCAAGCCCTACATTAGGTCTCCGTCGTCTCCAGAAACCTGTATTCTTACGAATGTTCGCTGTTTTCAAGCTCTTTTCTCTCCATTCTTTTACCCAATGTCGTTCCTAGTCCATTAAATCAGTGTAATGTCCTAGCTAGACAGCGCTTCATAAATAATTAGTGTAATGCGTTTTCACCTCTTTACAGCGAAGTTCTTCGGAAGGATTCTTCAGTCTGCGCCGTTGGGCAAATTTAGTAAGTAGCTAACCGAGAGCCATCGGTGCTTGGCCTCCAGGCTATCCCTCTTCCAGACGCAAAAGGGGGGGGCACCTGGGCCTGAGTGGGACTGTAACGCATATTGTCGCTTCCTTCTGTCCAACTTCAATCTCTCTCTAGGGGTACATTCTTAACGTTACTATTACCTGCCTGATGTGATACTGTTGTTGGGCGCGACGCTCGTCGGGGCATCCATAATGTTCGGTCCATGGAAACCGTTAACTTGAGGCATAGGGCGAAGATAGGGCGGACATCGGCTACACATTCCGATAATACTCATGAGGCATGACCACTAGATGAACCGTAGCCCCTCCATCACACGCTGGCGCCGGGTTCTTCCGCAGCCCAATCATGGCAGCCCTCAAACCTGAAAATCCAAAAATAGAAGTGCCTTGTATAGGGACTGCATATACATACCGACACGCAGAATCACTGGCTACTTCACATCCCTCTGGCAACCGGGGATATCTGATACCAGACATTCGGGTTTACTGCTGCGATGCTATGAAGCACCTTGCATACTTGCTCAAGGGTAGCTCGGGCCGCCTCTGAGAGCCGAACGGAGCAGTGTGATAAGTCCTGGAGGTCGACGAGTTGGGTGTTGAAGAACTAGCGTAGGCTTCCTCACAGAGGGATGAGGGACGGGCGACACCAAGCGCCAGGATCGACGCTTCCGTACGGCGAAGTGCCGCACCATCTCAAATGGATGACTATTAAAACCCTGTTGAGTATTGCCCACAACAAGAACCGGGAAAAAGGAAGATGGAGGACGCTTTACAGGCAGTAGACAGAGTAGAAGCGGAGAAAACTGGTAACACCTGTCTTTTCACGTTAGGATGCCATCGAAGTAGCTCGTCTGCAGGGGATGAATTGATATTCAAGATTGCTAAACGGCTGAAGTGAAACGATCAACAGATATACTATGAAACGAACTTCCTAGTCCAGCTTTTTGGCTCCTACAAGGGCGCGAGAAATCTAAGACCGAGCTCTACTCCAGTAAAACACCAGATATCCAGAGACTACTTCACCTCAGTTTCCTGATCACCACACCGATCAGTCTTCCCCTTCCTCGACCTCCACTATCCCCTTTCTACAATTATGACCCTACCCTTTCCAGGGGCGAAACTTGCTAGCTCCATTACCCACATAAACCCGCTCACTGCCCCCTATCAAGGCAGTACGGCGAGCCGCCCGCCGCAGCAGCAGTTGCGCTGCTGGCTGAGCACGAAGCTGAGGTGGGGCTTGTTGGCGGCGGTTCCGACATCCTCCATCACGCTGGCGCAGCGCACGCAGCGGCGCCAGCCCGGTCCGGGTCCGCTTCCGCGGTCCGAGGACCTGAAGATCTCGGTGCGCCTGAAGAGGTCGACGCGGACGCCGCGGGCGCGCCGCCGCTCGAGCGCCCGTGGCGAGTCGTCGACTTCGAGGATGTCGTAGTCGGCGAAGAAGAGGCGGGCTGGGTCGATCATCATGCCGCCACCGTTATTATTGTTATTGTTATTGCTGTTGGCGTCCGCGGCGGCGTTGTTACCGGGAGGCGGGGAGGAGGAATAGGCGGAACCGCCACCGCCGTTGGGCCCGTCCCGGAACGCGGCCAGGTCCTGGTACAGGAACTTGGCGACGAGGGGCTGGAAGGTGGAGGGCGGGGCCTGGCCCAGCAGCATCTGCAGCTCGCAGTGCTGGCGGGCGCGCGCCGTGGCCTCGTTCTGCTGCTGCTGGCTCGGCCCCCCACCACCGCCGCCGCCCTTGCCGCCGGCGACCTGCTGCTCCGCGCCGATCTTGGCGAACGAGCGCGCGTACGTGTCGCGGACCTCGCGGCTCAAGGACGCCAGCAGCGCCTGGAACGCCTCGGGACTTACCAGCGCCGACGATGTGTGCCGGTAGACCTTCTGGTAGGCCACGTGCAGCGGCGACCCGTATGCGCTGAGGGCGGGAGGCCCACCGTTGGCGTTGTTGTTGTTATTGTTGTTGTTGTTGGAGCCGTTGGCCCCCGTGCGGGCCTCGTAGGGGCTGATGGCGCGGAGCGAGAGGTTGTTGAGAGCCGTGATGCGGCGGCAGACGGGGCCTAGCAGGGTGCGTACGGATGAGCTGAGCACCATGTGCAAGGCGATCTCGTTCTTCTCGAGGAGGTAGCCAGTCAACTGCGGAAACTGAGCCGGGTTCGTGACAATACTCTTGAATTTGTTGTCTTCCAGCAGACAGAAGAGCGAGTCGCAGAGCCAGCTCAGCAGGTCGACTGCCCACTTACAGCAGCCGGCTAGAGCATTAACGACATCTATGGAGGCATCAGTTACATGGTTCTCTTCAGACTGCTACCGTGACACGTCGTGCTTGCAACTTACCTGGGTCGTCCATGGGAGTTGTCGCACCCCTCAGGGCATTGGTGTTGGTCGCAATGGTGATGATTATGACGATGTTTCGCAAGTTAAGCATGATCATAGCGAGCTTACTGCTGAAGTCCCTTGGCTGATATTCGCCCCTCCAGCCAAGATGTTGTAGGATGCTAAAGCAAAACTGCATCTGATGGTTTCTTATGAGGTGATCATGAGGAGTTTCTTCGGAATAGTCAACGGTAATTTTCAAAAGTCGAACCAGCTCGTTCATCCAATTAGTGGTGAAACCTAGCCCGAGTCAACGCGTACCCCTTGCCTACGGGGGAGGGGGCGCTTGTAAGGAGGCTTACGGTCTTTATGAGAGAAGGTCCGAGCAATTGCGAGGATATCATCCATGTTGCTGCTTGACGTAACAGCATTCGCCGTCGCCGCCGTAATACCAGCCACCACAGCTAAAAGCTGGGCTAAACGAATGTTAGTCAACGGCAAGCGGCTCAAGAGGTATAGTCACTAACCATCAGTCATCGTTGCCGGATCAGCTAGGGTGTAGTTGATAGGGTGCCACTTGATTTTTCCATCTTCTAGCATCTCAACCAGAGAGAAACTAGTAGGTGACAGCGCGGTTTGGAGAGCTGTTTTCTTCCGGTCAGAAAACCATCGTGCGCCAACGAGGATGAATACTCACACAAGGGCTCTCCGCGCTGAGAGAAGCCTGCTTCTAGTATTGAGCTGACTCGATCCAGGTTAACTTCAGTATGCAACTCCTCCATGGTGAGACGATCGCGATGTTCCACGCTGCCATCGCTATAAGTAAGGCACACGACTTTACCGTGCGATATTACAGAAACGCCGGTAACAATCTTG
Organism: Monosporascus sp. CRB-9-2; assembly: GCA_004155915.1. Taxonomy (NCBI): domain Eukaryota; kingdom Fungi; phylum Ascomycota; class Sordariomycetes; order Xylariales; genus Monosporascus; species Monosporascus sp. CRB-9-2. The sequence continues at coordinate 148,591 of QJOA01000052.1, forward strand.
TTGACTACGATGGAGCCGAGCTTCTTCAGCCTTATCGACGCCTAGTTGGAATTAGCCGTAGCATTCACAGAAACGGAGCTGGCTCGTACAGGTTGTGCAGTGCCCGTGCTATTCCTCCTAGAGCCGAGCTGCTCGAAGGCAGGGTGAAGAGTCTCCTTCTGCTCCATAAGAAGCTCCCATCGATCAATTATGCTTTGGACTTCCTGGTTATACGGCGAGTTCAGGGGTGGTAGGAACGATCGAACCGTCAACGCCACTGGATTTGAGAAAGATTTGGTGGCCATCACAGGCACCCCGGGCAGCCATTCGATGTGGGATATCTTGGTCATTGAAGTATCGAGGTGAGAATTGCTGGCGGCAGCTTGGAACCAGCTGGTTAACGCGACGTGCCTCTGCATCAGGGTCGGCGGGCCAAAGTTGAAGCCTCCAGGTGGCATGGCTTGGGAATTTTCTTGCTTAGGAATATTCCAATTGATCACGACCTGCACCACTCGGAGCTGCTTCGACGTAGTAGCAACAGTGACGAACAAACATTTGTCTGTCGAGTTAGCGGCCTGCGAATCTCGGCATGCTCTTCGAATTACATACTCTTGAAGTCTCCACATATAGCAGCGTGCGTAACTAGATCATCCGCCGAGGTGACACTTTCCAGCTCAAGGGTCGTCTCTTCGATCTTACTCTTATCCGAGACCCAGAACATCTTGAGCACCCCGTTCGTCGTCACGCAAATGAAAGCAGATCGATTGGGATAGGGATGCCAAGGTGGATTGATTGGAACGGATGTTGTGTCGTAGTGGTAGTTGTTAGCCTCATTTTTGACAGCAGGTCCGTACACGGGATTCAGCTGGAAAGGGATCAGCAACTGCTGGTTTATATTGGTTCGAAATGCACCTACCTTGACAGGGCTTGGAGGCACAAGATTCAGCCAGTAGGTGCCTACTACGGCATGGAGGTCATCTATGGGGTCAGTGTCCCATCTGCGTGTCAGTGTGGGTCGATTGAGATTGAGTCCGAAGTTGAATATGAGGACTCTTCCCACGGCATCTATGACGGCCAGTTCGGATGAGGTGATGCCTGGGCCCCAGGAGAGATGGACGAGAGGTCCTCCGGCAAGGTTTTGCCACGGCGCAAGCGGGGTTGGCTCGCTCAAACCCCATGTTCCATCCTTGGGATCCGCACGAAGATATCTCAGTTCAAGAGATTGACCGTCTGGAGCGATTGAAGCTATGGTGCCTGTTTTAGACCAAGCGACACCCCTAGACCGAAAGAGTCAGATCCCGGCTTGATAGAACGACAGGGTAGGGGGGAAGGGCAAAGAAAGCTAAGTTACCGGCAGGCGCCCCGAATGCGCATCTCATCTACTCTTTGGCGTAACCGCTTGCTTGGCGGTCGAGCATGAAGATTAAGCGGTACGCCGTCGCCGAAGAGGTCATCAACGTCGTCCAAATCGACCTGCATGGCACCACCACCCATGGGGTTCTCCAAAATAAGGGGCATCTTGTTGGCCGCCATGGGTGAAACGAAAAGTTATAAGAGCAAAGAGTAATAGTGGACTTCAGGCACCGTGGCCTATTGATGTATTAATTTAAGTCCAAGGTGTGATTAAGACTCCGCAACTAGGTATTTCTCCCTTAGACTCGGGATGAGTAGGAGATAGTCACTGTGTAAATGGACGTTCAAGTATTCGAGGCCGACGCCCATTGGTTCGGTGGATTATTAGAGTTCCCAAAACACACGCCGGACTCTCATTCTCGGTCACCGCGGTACATGATTAATATAAAGTAATAATACCGACTTTGGAGCTATAATAAACTGATGGAACCTGTGTACTCGGGCGATGAAGAGCAAGGCTGACAGCAACAAAGTACTTTAAGAATAACCAAACACACGCATGGGATGGCAGTTCTCAATTGGGTACCTAATGGCTGGAAATGCATGTACAGTATGGCACTGACCACCTGCGTTTGACCGTGTATGCACAGGAAGCCTTGCATTTCCGAGGTGAAACTTTCAGGTTACGTGAGGGACAAGTCACAAGAGGCTTAAAAGCTAATGTGACTGCTGTGCGGTCACCAGCCACAAATGACGGCATCGTAGAGAAAACTGGTGGCAGTAATGCAGGGGCTTCAGCGGGCCGATGTGGCTGAACCGACACAGGAATGTTCTCCCTAGAGTACATTAGGAAACCCCACAAAATTGAGGGATGGCATCCAAACAACAACGGAGCAACGAACAATGTAGGACGGTAGACTCCGTTTTAGATTTCGTATGATAACTTACCACAACCTTGAAGGAAGTGAATACAGTACTGACCGCTATTGCTGACAGCTTGGTTTCGATAGACGAATTGATACGTGCAGCTTCGTGTCGGGTCGGGGTAGGTATGGTATCTAGGTGTATAGGGGTCATTGTTATGATAATAATAACATTGAACATGGGAGCTGTTAGCCACCAACTGTATCATGTCAATGTGTTGTTAGTTTTCCATAGTCAACTTGGGCCCCAAATTCGCTGCCCACACTCTTTTCCCCCTCCACTCTCGTCTTTTCCCTGGACTTTGGAACGGGTTGGGTTTGTACATACTCGGCTGCCAACTAAGCTTTATCCACACTCTCTTGCCCGTGCAGCCCTATTCAGCCTGACTTTGAGTCGTTCTTTTCTGTCCCCCTTCACCTTCACACTTGACCAACCTCCCAAATTTCAACCCTTGAAGTCAACAATAGGGAGTAGTACCTGTGCCTTTGTCGCCAACCACGCGCGAACCCGACACGGCTGTCGTTTTTTATGGTATTAGCCAGGGTTGGACGCGCAAAATCACGCGACAGACCGTGGTATCCCGAGTTAGGAGAATATTTATCAAATATACCTCGCACTTATAACAAGCACAACAACATCTGCAAGGCGGTGGTCGGAAAATCCACTCGACAATGACATAAACTCCTGGACGCCCAACTTCAACCAAACTTACACATACAACGCATCCACATCCGCATTCACGACCAGGTACCCTCTTTAAGGAATACCAATTGCTTCATCCCTCAAATCACCTTTGATAATATTCTTAATTGAGGAGTAGCCGTTGTTCCTCCATAACTCACATACGGTCTCAATCCCGAACGACCGCCATTGTCGTCGCCGCGCCTCATAATGGACTCTTCATCTTCAGATCTCTCTGATCCACCCTCATCTTCTTCCGAACCTCCATCTTCTCCTCTTTCAGTACTTACGGCATCTCCGGTAATTTCGCCGCGCGCCTCTCTATCGAACGGAACCACTCGTCCTCTATCTCCACCTTCGTCGATACCCTCAGGGAGTGCGTCGCCCATGAAGTCTTACTCTGATGCCGTCGAGGCTGAAATCTGTGTCAATCCCGACGGCGCACCACCGGCGAAGCGCAGGAAGACTGATCGGAAGCCGCGAAGCACCGAGCATCTGACACTGCAACCCCCACCAGAACTGAGCGCTCACGATGAAGACCTGCTGGATCAGCTCACCTCAGCCCTCCGGAAAAAGAAGAAGATTGTCATCATCGCCGGCGCGGGAATATCTGTCTCGGCAGGGAGTACGTATTCAATGCCTTTCCGATGCGGATTTTTTCCGTCATTCCCATGCTATCTATGAGGTTTCTTATGCTAACATGTGGCCCTACTAGTACCTGATTTCCGATCGGCGGATGGTCTTTTTGCGACCTTGAGAAGTCAACACAAGCTCAAGGCCTCGGGCAAGCACCTGTTCGACGCCTCCGTCTACAAACATGACTCCACTACGTCTTCCTTCCATACTATGGTTCGTGAGCTGGCGCATCTTACGAGGACTGCCACGCCCACTCCGTTCCACCACCTGATAGCCTCTCTAGCTAAGGAAGGCCGCTTGCTACGCCTGTACTCCCAAAACGTCGATGGCCTCGACACGTCTATGCCCCCCCTTGCTACGGAAGTTCCACTAAAAACGAAAGGTCCCTGGCCCAAGACGATTCAGTTGCATGGGGGTCTAGCTAAGATGGTCTGCTCGAAATGCAGCGAGATCAGCGATTTTGACGGCTCCCTTTTCGAGGGGCCCGAGGCGCCCCTTTGCAAGGCGTGCGAGGAGACGGACAACGTACGCACTTCCCATGCTGGCAAGCGCAGTCACGGCATTGGAAGATTACGCCCGCGCATGGTTCTCTACAACGAGTTCAACCCCGACGAGGAAGCAATCGCGAATGTCGTGAAGGCGGATTTGCGCGCGCGTCCGGACGCCATCATCGTCGTTGGCACGAGTATGAAGATCCCCGGTGTGCGGAATATGGTCAAAGACATGTGTCAAGTAACTAGGAAGCGAAAGGACGGCATTACTGCCTGGATCAACCTGGACCCGGAGCCCAGCGGCTCCGACTTGAAGGATTGCTGGGATTTGGTTGTCCAAGGGAGAAGCGATGAGGTTGCTACACTTGTCGCGTTACCTCACTGGGATGAAAATATTGAACAAGGAGCCGAAGTCATCATAGACGACAAGCGACACGAGGAAGCTCTGCGCAACGGCCCTCGCATCGCGGTCGAGATCCGCCAAATTGCAGCAGAGAAACGCATGGCTGTCAAGGATGGGTCGCGTGATAGCACACCTATGGAAGCGAAACCGAAGTCGATCGAGAAGGTCCAGGGTATTCCTACACCAACCGCTAGCCCTAAGATGCGATCTCGGACGACGCTACCGACAAAATCAAAGGAGAGCCAGAAGCAGAGCAAGCTCCTTTTCTCTGGCCAGAGCGCGAAGACTAGTACTACTACAACCTCTCAAGGCGCAGCTAAGGCGAATAAAAAGGCTGCACTGCGGAAGTCGAAACAGACGAAGAAGGCGGCGCCAGTGAGGCCGGCCCATACCCTCAATACCATGCTCAAGTCGACTAAGCCACAAGCCGCCGTCCCTTCGAAGACCCCCGCAAAGCGAAACTGGGAGCCCGACTTGTCCCCGTCCGCGAGCGCTAGGACGTTCCTCCACGACGACTTCTCGCTGCGGCCCAGGGGGCCGAAGAAGGCGCGGGAATCGCTTGAAGCGCAGTCCGCGGTGGACACGCAGATCAAGCGGGAGAACGGCACCTACGCGCGACCCGTCACCCCCACGCGTTCGGAGCACTCGTCGTCCCGCGAGACCATCAGCCCCCCCTCCAAGCCCCGGGGCGAGCTGGGGTCGTTCATAGACTGACTAGGCTCCGCGATGTGGCGTCTGCTGGCCGGACACTAAAAGGGGGGGGATACATTATAATCCTACCATGTCCCTCATGCATGGGGTTCGTAACTATTTTTATTGCACCCAGAAGATATCACCACTTTGTCCTTCTCGGCTTGAGTGAGTACATACGTCCGCCTTACATGTACATATACACAAACGCGAACACACACACAGACACACATATGTAGCAAGTGCCGTCCTGAACGGCACGGGAGCGGGCGGGTTGTTCTGATTTCGGCCCCGCGAATAAGGCACGCAAAAAAGATTCTCCGTGGGTACTGCAGCGGGTGAACGGACGACGGCGTTACCGGGTTCTCTTGGGGGACGGCTTTCCCCGTGCTCATCATATAATCTGAAATGGATAGCTGGTGTACTGCATCTATTTATTGTCCTTTGCCCTATACCCTGCACGCGTCTGTCTTGAGATTAGAGGAGGCTTTATTTCTACCCCCGCGTCCCGGTGGCCACGGAGACGGATGGGACTGACGGCAGGATGGCGAGAGGAGGGAGAACGGGAGATAGAACCAAGGGCCCTCACTAGACAGCGTATTACAGCGCCCGCTGTCTGGTTATCACGGGGCCGTGGTGGGTACGGAGATGGAAACGGAATCAGGGATGAACCTACAGAGCACGGCGCGCGTATTCCGTCGAGTGGGACTGTAATAGGTAGCTTCATAGATATAGAAGAAGAGACTCGGAATGCTGAAGCTGGTCCCGGCTATTTATTCCTGTGCCTTACGAGGAGGTGTTGTTGTATGCCACGCTAGCTAGGTACGCTCTCTGCTACCGTCGTTCGCTCTTCGACATCCCCGCGTAACCATGCGTACCTCTTCACGTATTCGTCTTCTGCATATATGGTCAACCTAATGCCGGATCGGGGCAGCAGAGGCCGGGGTCCGACGAGGATGGGATCAATGAAAGCACGCAGTAGAGCCTTCGCGCTGCGTATAGCGCATGCAGTATAGTATCGTAGACGCCAACTCATAGTACGTACCTACGTACGAAGGAGGAGCACTGCTCGGGTTGGATAGGAGCCACACTCGGCGGGCTGGGTGAGGCACTTTGTGTAGGTAGAGACGGTCACGTGCTCGCATCCTCCAACCACCAAGCATTGCTGCCCTTGCACTATTCCCAACGGGAGGGCAAGTTGGCTAGGGACCGGGACTGTCTCGTTCCCATCCCGACTTTTTTACGAATCAATCGGTCAAATGCACACGCACGCAAGTCCTAGGCACATCATCAGAATTGGCATAAAATAGTATGGTATGGTGGTATCGTGATTGGTAGTAGCAGGTAGCAGTAGCAGCAGTAGTTAAACAGCTTACAGGATCTCCCGCCGCCTGCTACAGTGAGTCAAATGGCCAGATTCCGTCCGGCCTCTCGCTCTCTCCCAACATAACCCTACCTACCACCTACACACGGAGCCATGTGCGAGAGCAGTAAGAAGAGCTAACGATAAGTCATTATCCTTTCCGTCCCTTCATCACCCTCTCCCCTTGCAAGACTAGGCATATGGAAAAGACCAACTAGCCCCGGGCTCGATCGCCTGAGAGACTGGACGGCATAGCCATTTCCGTGGGGTTCGTGGCCTTTCCCGTATCTTCAGAAAGACCCGGCCGGGTCCCTCAGGTGTTGTCGTACAACAGAGATACAGCAACTTCTTCCTCTCCCTTCCTGGGACGCTTTTCCCAATATGTCTTTGCTCTTGTAACACCACTAGGACAAGCATGTCCATCTCGCTCGCAGATAAGGGGGAGACTCTTGAACATTGACGACAAATCAAGCGGAAACAATGTGACCGCATAACTCCAAGACCTCCCTTCCTGTAACAGCCATGCTTTTCTGCCGGGTATGAATCATGATTCGGGACTTTGAGAAAGAGGAAAAACTATCTCCATCAAAGTCTATACGATGCAATCCGTAACGCCGTCCAATGCAGTGTGATAATCATGCTAAAAGGCCTCCAAATGTAACGGTGACTCTTCGACACCTTATGAATCCTGGCCGGTGGCGAACTACTAGTGGTTTAGCTTGGACGACTCCCCCCGGGAAGATCCATTAGCGGTGACCGAGCCGGAGCCTTTAGACTTCTGGCTGTCGCCGTTCTGAGTTTCTGCCTGCCGCTTCAATTTCTCTTCTACCTGCTGTTGTTTCAATTGCTTGTACAGCACGGCCAGCCTCGGGCCCGTCATCCCTTGAGAAGAAGGCTTATCGGAGGATGACTTCTCCTTGTCCTTATCCGACTTCTCTGAAGCAGGAATCTTCTTGGAAATAAATCTCCTATGGCCGAGGTTAGCGCACTTATGTAGTCGGATATTATATATGAGCATACCATAGTTTCGGCTTGAGCTCTGCAACTTCGTCGAGAGTCAGACCCGAAGTCTTGTACAGCCCCTCGATGAAATCACCGATATGAGTAATTTCAGATTTCAGAACTTTGGCTCTAGCTTTGGCACCAGGAATGTTAGTTTTGGTACAAGACTCCACTTTCTGTACGTGCGTCCAGATCGGTTGCATGAGAGCCTCGATCACAGGGGCATTTCGCAGGTCGTCTGCCTCCTCGGCATCTAGTTGGTCCGCCTCGCTACGACGGCTCTCCTCCATCCGGCGTTGCTTGTGGCGTCTTTCTTCAGCGTCGCCGCTATGTTTTCTCTTGGAGTCCGGTCTAGGCGTGCCACCGTCGCCGAGGCTGCTGCGAGAACGATGGTGTTCTCCCCGATAGTGAGCACGATCGTAATCCCGATCTCGTTCCCGCTCCCGATGTGGAACCTTCTTAGAGTCTCGAGGAGCGGGAGAAGCGGACACAGAGCCCGCCTTGTCGGAGCGGCGGTGGCCGTTGGCCAGAGAATGGGCAGATTTCTTGTTGTTGCGGTGATGGTTCTCGACGACCTTCTGCGCGTTGACATCATTCGAATGGATAGAAGTGAGTACAGACAATAGATATTCCGCACGCCTTACCAGGTGGACAGCTCCCGGGGCCTTTGCACCCTTGGCTTCGGCCTGTTCGCGCTCCTGCTTCTTCTCAATACGATGCTCTTCCAGGAAGAACTTATCCTGCATCCCGAGTTCTTTGTCATCTCGGATCTGCGCCCAAGCACCAAAACCGTAGCGATCAATACCGACAAGGAGCATGCCGTCTTCCCGAGGACCCCACTCGCAGCTATAGTGTGCAGCCTTGGTTGCCTCTGGGAGGCGGAAAGTCCGAAAGTCTGGATAATTTCCGAGAACACGTCGGAGGAGTCGTTGCTGAGGCGGACGTTCTAGGATTGTTTCAGCATTGATCTTCTTGACCTCAGCGAAATCAAACATCACGGCCTTAATGTCCTTCTTGGTCATCTTCTTCTTCGCCTGCTGCTCTTGCATTCGGATCTCGTCGCTGTTCCTCTCCATCGCTTCACGAGCAGCGTTGATGAGGTCTTGCAAGAGGCCGCCGATGTAGCCACGGTCGCGATCACTCAGCCGAGCATCGCGCAGTAGCTCATCTGGGCGATCTTCGATGAAGCCGTAGCGCATGAAGGCCCTGACCATATTTCTAGTCTCCTTTTCGTTTAGGGGCCGTCGCGGATCCGAGAGCATCGCTCGCTGTTCCTCAAGACGCTCCTGCTTAAGCTGCTCTCTTTCCCGCTTCTTCGCGATGCGTTCGGCCCTCTCATTATCGGCGTTGCTTCTCACGCTCTTGAGTGCGGCTCGGCGAGGAGCACTCGCCTCCAGCTCCTTTGCTAGATACTCATCCTGCTTCTTCTTCTCTTCTTCCTCCTTGATCGCGGCAAGCTGATCGGCAGGTATAATCTGGTCCCAATCCAGGTTGAGATCGTCCACCTTGACGTCGGTGTACTGCATGAAATTGTCCCAGTCGATGCCACCGGTGCTAAGGTTCATGTTGTCATCCACCTTCGTCTTCGTGACTTCGGCGTTCTCTAGGATAGAATCGATGTCAAGCTGTTCCAGCCTCTCCTGGTTGCCGGACTGCTCGAACATCTTTTGAGAGCGCATCTTGAGAACCCATTGGATGTCATCTGCAGACTTGGCCTCATCGATCCTGAGACCCTTTGACTTGGCCTCGTCTCTGAGGGCTTTGCCGTCATCCGTGACGCCGCGTTGTATAGCAAGATACTCCAACAGAAGCTTGTTGCGAGCGCGCTCGAGGACTTCTTCCTCTATTGTCTCCTTAGCAACAAGACGATATACCGTCACGGGCCTCTTCTGGCCAATTCGGTGAGCTCTCGCCATTGCTTGAAGATCTGCCTGGGGATTCCAGTCAGAATCAAAGATGATGACCGTATCGGCAGTCATGAGGTTAATACCCAGACCACCCGCCCGCGTGGAAAGCAAGAAGCAAAAGTCCGTACTATCCTCAGCATTGAAGTGGTTGATAGCAAGGCGCCTCGGACCGGCAGCGACGGTTCCGTCCAGGCGTTGGAATTGGTATCCACGCAATCGCAAATAGTCTCCCAGTATGTCGAGCACTTTTACCATCTGGCTGAAGATCAGCACGCGGTGGTTGTCTTTCTTCAGCTTGGCGAGCAGCTGATCCAGCAACATCATTTTCCCGCTGCTAGCGATAAGCCCTTTGATCTGGTCTTCTCGGCGATCGCTTCCGTTAAGGACCTTCTCTTCCGCGCCTGGGAACATGTAGGGGTGGTTGCTGACTTTCTTCAGCTCCATGACGATATTTAACAGGGACTGCTTCTGGCCGTTGTTGCCTTCGTTCAGTGCTGCGTAATTGCGTGTGAGGATGTTTTTGTAATACTCGAGCTGAACGTCAGAAAGCTCGACACGGATGATCTTTTCCGTCTTGGGAGGAAGGTCAGACTCGACAGTCTCCTTCGTACGACGCAAGATGAAGGGGGCGATGGCAGCATGTAGCTCCTGCAACTTGACCTGCGCATCAGAAGCGGCGAGAGTGTCCAGATCTTCGTCGATCTTAACTTTACCAGGGTTCAAGAAGTCAAGAAGAGCAGCCAGTTCCGCTAAATTATTTTGAATGGGAGTACCGGTGATCAGGACCTTTGCAGGTGCCCCGAAGCTCATCAACTCCGCATATAGTCTTGACTCCTTGTTTTTTAGGCGGTGTGCTTCATCAACTGCAAGCGCTTGCCACTTGATGCTTCTCAGGAAGTCCGCATCCGTCAAGATGTACTCGTAAGAGGTGACAAGGACGTTGAACTTAGGCTTCTTGGGATTACCGTTGAACATCAACTCATGGTCTCGAATCGTGCTTCGAGCCTCAGCATTGCCGAGATACACGACATAGTTGAGATCAGGAGACCACAGGTTGAATGTATCGCACCATGCGGGGATGACACTGAGAGGCGCAACGACGAGGAACGGTCCCTCTTGCTTGCGCTCATTGCGCAACCAGCTTAGGAAGGACACCGTCTGGACAGTCTTTCCGAGACCCATTTCATCGGCGAGGATGACGTTGTTCGCTCGACACCAGTTGAGAGACAGGAAGTTCAGCCCCGTCAGCTGAAAGCCTCGCAGCTCGCCTCCCTTGATATAGCTGGGCTGCTTTTCTAATTTCAGGAACTTGCTTCTGGTCGCGGGATTCGACTCGTACTTGTCAGACGTCCACGATCTCGACTGGCGGTCCAGGAACTGGTCGATTTTGTCCTGCGCGTCGTCGCTAATAGCAGAAGCAAGCTCCCAGGTACAATGATCGTACGTCAGGCCCTTCCACTTGACAAAGTATTCTCTGCCCTCTTCGCCACTTCGCTGAGCGACGATGCGCTCAACTTTAGTGTAGTCTTCTAACGCGTCTTGTTCGCGTTCCTTATCCAGCATGTACTGCTCTCGGGTCTCGGGTGGGATGTCATCACCACCGAACTTCAGATCAATCTCGTACTCGATGATCTTTCTGTAGTAGTTTTCCAGCTTCCGCACGCCACGGTAGCCACGAAGAGTATCCATGTCGCTCCATGTATTGTGAAGATACGACTTGCCCTGCCACTTGATATTGTACTCGAAGTCGTCTCTAGTGGCGTTAAGCGTCAATTCGCCGCCGTCTTTGACGCGGTGGCCGACGACCTTGTCGATGTACTGAGTATCCTCAGCCAACTCCTCGCCTGCCCAGTAGTTCGGGGTGGCTTCGTCTTCGTCCTCATCGTCAAGATCGCTCTCTTGGTAGTTCTGGACTTGCTGGGCAGCCCGCCTGTTCGACCATCGCTTCTCGACATAGAACGACGACGATTGTGGTTGGGACTGTTGGCGGCGGATCTTCTTTATGAGCGTCCGAGCCCGAGCTCCTCCGTAGTTGTCGGAATCAGAATCATTGGCAGGAGTTTGCCTCGAAGGTGTAGCTCGTTTCGAGGCTAGCGGGGAGACGTGGTGAGCTTAACGGTGACAAGGACAAGTTATGAGTCAATGACGCCGACTTACATTGCCGTGATATCTGGTCGACACGAGACTTCTTATTTGCCCGACGACTCGTAGGAATGACATCAGATTCCGAATCGTCTTCGTCTTCATCAGAATCAACCTGTACGGTGTAAGGGTTATTATCGGGATCAATTATAGTCGAGAGCAGCTGACGGCAGAGACTTACGATCTTAGGGTGCTTCGTTGGTCGTGACTACGAGAGGAATTAGCTTCATTCCCCGGCGTAAGCGAGGTCTCGGCGAACATACACTTCTCCGCAGCCCATACAGCTCGGGATTCTCTCTTATGAATTCATCCTCCTCGGTAGCGGCTTTACGCTTGGGGACACGACGAGAATCGTTGGAAGTTGATCTCTGATCCTGGGGAGTGTCGCTCTGAGACGGAGCGGGACTCTCCTCCATGTCGAAGTCGGCATCGTCAGAGGCATTGTTATCATCATTATCACTAGACTGATCGGACTCGGGGTCCATATGCTGTTGAGGGGATTCGCGCCCGTTGGATGACGGGGAACCGGAGGGTCGAGGAGCAGTATTGTCGTTGACTTCGGACAGATCGCTTTCGCTGACACGGTCATCGAGTATTATCCTATTGCCATTCTCAACTGATGGAGAATCATTGCCATTGGCGGAAGCAGACTCGGGGGGCGAGCTTGACATTGTGCTCGGTACTTGGTAGAGCCGCCTGCTACAAGACGACGAGATTAGCTATGCTATGGTACACGGCGGAAATGGCGCACTATGGGGGTTGGAAGGGAGAGCAGGAAATGGCGATCACAACGGGGCTAGCGAAGAGCGAGCATGTCAAGTAATGAGCCCAAGAACCGACCTGGCGCAAATGGACCAAGTCGGCTGATGGATACGAGGCTGATGTTTGATGAACAAGACGTGATGAAGCAGTCAGCGATGGAAGGGGGCCAACCTGGGAAGACCTGAACGCGTCGGTTGGATCAAGGATAACGAAGCCCATCCAATTCAGCACTTCTGAAAGTATCAGAGGCCATGAAGACGGCGACGGAACAGGTCACATGTACGCGACTTGAGGATGGATTCGATGTCCAGTACAAGGCGGAACGTGACAAGAGTCTCCAGCCTTGTGTAGGGACTCGTAAAGAGTGGGATTTAATTTAAGAACTTACAAGTCATCAAAAAGAAATGACTCCCAGGCAACAGGTCAAGAGAACAAGACGTGTTCCTAGGATGGTGTCGTAGTTGAAGGATGTACCATAAGCGTGGTGTGGTTTTATGTGTGCGGGTGGGTGGTTGTGCTGCTGGGACTTTCTTGAAGGTGAAGAGCAGAAATGGAAAATGGGTCAGTTGGGCCAGGCAGTGGGTGGAAAATCGAAAATGAGTGCACTACTGGGCTGGGTAGAAGGGAAGTACTGAGGTACCTACCTACCTCCCGATGTCCCCAGTACTGCCCGTGCATCAAGTCCCCGTTCTGCACCGACTTGGGCCTTGTCAGCCAATCAGATCTCGACAACTGAGCCTCTAGCCTCGAAGAAGACTAGCGGAGGCGTAGCAGCCCCATTACATCAACTGTACGGTCTGGTACGGTCTGGTCTGTACTGCACTTCCAGTCCCTCAGTCCCCCGAGGCCCCAGATCCCGCCTAATGCTATGTACGTGGAATATCAGATCGAACATCCAGCGAAATATGCAGATGACCATCCCGCAACACTTTCTGCTCTCATATGCTTCAGCTGTATAAAGACATTCCATTTGGGCCACCCCCGGCCGGTATCTCTGACGAGGAATAACAAAGCTACGGGAACTCAAGGACCTGACTTGGTAGCTCTTATCCGGGTGCTTAAGTATAGGTAGCCTACGACCGGCACGCATTTAAGGTTGGACTCAGACTGTCCCCCTCGTTTTGTTGGCACTGCTAAGCTATCAATAACAACCTACTGTCCATTAGATAACCTTACCAACAGAAGATAAACAGAAACCAGCATGGCCGCTTCTGTTGGCTGGCATCGAGTTTATCCGCCACGAGGGAGAGGCTGTTCAGCCACCCTCTCCAGACACGTACATGGGGGCTTACAAACCCGTCCGCACCGTCCGATCTCAAGTTATGCCAAAGTGCTGGTTATTGGCAGTCCCTAATGGAAACAAGAGGCCAGCCACTGTGGCATTCCAGACTTTCTTAAGTTGCAGTACCAGAGCCAGTGCTTAGGTAGGTTTTGGATTGTTTGTAGCTTCGATAGTTGCGAGACGAGTCGTATTGTGCCCGCTCTGGCAATCGACTCCTCTTGCGTCCTTGCAGGGAATATCTGCCCCGACGTCTAGGCCAAGCAAGCATGGTGCTCTTCGCCTTCATGGAACTCAACATTCAACACGGGGTTCTGATATGGTCGTTCGCTGAACAGTTGCACAACAGCAAAGCACCAGGTTAAAATAGACCAGACAGGAGAGCAGATAAAAAGAGCTACCAAAGTAGTTAGATCTTGACTACTTTAACCAGACGACTCTCAAGCTATTATTGCATGTGGTCACATGGTTGAATTCCTACTACTAGGTAGGTAACCTCGAGGAGGCCTACATGTAGCAACGGAGGCCGTCCAGGTATAATCCTGCAGAGGTGTATGTAAATACGACCTGGAAATAATTGAGGGTTGTTTAGGTAGTAGGTACTTTAACCTGAACATTACGTAAGCCATGGTATTAACCCGATGCCACCAAATACACCTGTAGGTAACAACGGTTGCCCACAGATTGGCTAAAGAACGGGCAGTGTGAGCCCTGACAGAGAGAGGCTCGGGGGTGAATTGAAGTCTCAAGGTTAACTAACATAACAGCCTATGAGATGGTGCCATTTATTAAGCGGTGACCACTGAAAGACCCCGCAGTCCAATCAACAGAGCAGCAGCAAACTGCCCCTCAGTCCTTGTCCACAACTTCAAAATTCATCGTCGGCTGCAACACAACGTCACTATCATTTTCCGACTCAGAATTTTTCTATTCTCTCTCTTATTCCTCCAGATCGGCGGCACAAGTGCATCGGAGATAGTCTGTGCCCGTGTCTTTTCCTCTTTTCAGGAGTAGACTCTTTGCATTCTCCATTTTTCTTTTCTCCTTGGCCTTTGAGACCGCGCCTCATCTACGGACGAACCATCACATCATCCACCCCCGCTGTCGCTATCATCGTCGCAGGCATCCGTCTACTATGGCGTCCAAACTTACTCGGTAAGTAAACTTTAGTGGCTTCCCTCGAGATACCGAAACAACTTTACTGAACTCAAGAATTTTAGTGTTGCCATTGTCAACGATGACAAGGTGCGAACCCTTGCGACAATGAAGATCACGGACTCGAACCCCCCATATACTCGCCACGAAACATGCCATACGGCTAGCTAACAGATCCGTTTTCGCTAATATTATATCCTGGCAGTGCAAACCCAAGAAGTGCCGGCAGGAGTGCAAGAGATCGTAAGCAAGATACATAACATCCATTACTGGTATTCTATACAGGCGCTTATACAAGTCCTTCTAGTTGTCCTGTTGTCCGCAGTGGAAAACTTTGTATCGAAGTAACTCCCGACTCCAAGCTCGCCTTCATCTCCGAGAGTCTCTGTATTGGATGTGGTATCTGTCCTAAGAAATGCCCATGTAAGTTACCGTAAGCCGGTCAGTCAGTATTGCAGAAGCTAACCGGAGTGATAGTCGACGCCATTACCATCATCAATCTGCCCACCAACCTGGACACCCAAGTTACCCATCGATATTCCGCCAACAGCTTCAAGCTTCACCGTCTTCCTATGCCCCGGCCCGGTCAAGTTCTAGGACTGTAAGCAGCATCCACATATCTCGTAATCCACGAGTATAGATCGTTTCATTCTTCGTTCCTCGCCCTCCTACGGATCATACACGTAAGACGCGCAGAGGAATAGGATCAGACGCTTTGCTATCTGGTCGAAATTACCAGCCATTGTCTATTGGCTTTGCAAAGTCAATGAGCAGTGGCGGGTTACGAATAGGAAGCCCCTCTCAGCACCGGCAGCCCCAGGGGACCACCTTTGGAGACTGTCTGGTCACCTGACCATAATATTTTATTTCCTGAAAATGGCTATTCTACTTCCTGCTTTTCGATACGCTACATTCCACGTCACCCGGGGTAATTACTAACCGTAGTTGTAGTGTCGGAACGAACGGTATAGGCAAGTCTACTGCTTTGAAAATTCTCAGCGGAAAGTTGAAGCCGAACTTGGGCAAATATGACAACCCTCCTGATTGGGAAGATGTTATCAAGTATTTCAGAGGTTCAGAATTGCAGAGTACGTCAATTATTGTCGGCTGCGCTGTATCCGTGCTACATACGCAGGGGGCTTACGATTGTATTAGACTATTTTACCAAGCTGCTGGAAGACAATCTGAAGGCCGTCGTCAAGCCTCAGTATGTCGACCAGCTTCCCCGCGCCGTTAAGACACCGAACAAGACCGTCAAATTCTTGCTTGAGCACCGGGCCGCTATAGGTAACCTGGATGAGGTGCTTGATGTTCTCGAGCTCCGCCATCTACTCGACCGTGATGTAGACAAGCTGTCCGGTGGAGAGCTTCAGAGATTCGCCATTGGCACTGTATGCGTCCAAAAGGCAGATGTTTACATGTAAGTGTCCCTGGGGTGCCTATTTGGTGCATCGCTAGAAGACCGCTAATTGTCATGAAGGTTTGATGAGCCGTCGTCTTACCTCGATGTCAAACAACGTCTCTCAGCTGCGCGAATGATTCGCTCGCTCTTGGGTTCTGACAACTATGTCATAGTTGTCGAACATGTAAGCAGCTTCTTTTTGCCGTCCTCCCAGTTTTTCTTCTCCTGGGTGTGAGCGACTCGTGTTTGGAGTACTCTCAGGTCCAGGACACCGGAACACTTCCCAGAATGCCTGAGTGTCTCGCTCAATTTGCCTAAAGGCAGTATGTACTAATCTCTGTATAGGACTTGTCCGTGCTCGACTATCTCTCTGATTACATCTGCGTACTCTACGGCCGGCCTGCCGTGTATGGTGTAGTGACTCTACCCTACTCGGTCCGTGAAGGCATCAACATCTTCCTCGATGGCCATATCCCTACGGAAAACTTACGATTCCGAGAGGAATCTCTGACCTTCCGTATTGCTGAGGGCGCAGATGATTTTCAAGCGTCCCAAGAACGCGCCTTCAATTACCCCAAGATGGAGAAGACCCTTGGCGACTTCAAGCTGCGCATCGATTCTGGTGATTTCACTGACTCGGAGATCATTGTCTTGATGGTAATATAACGCACCGCCTACGCTGGTTAAAAACTTACTAATGACGAAAACAGGGTGAGAACGGTACAGGCAAGACTACCTTTTGTAGGCTGTTGGCTGGTGCCCTCAAGCCTGACGGCACGAAGAGGGTCCCCGAGATGAGGATCAGCCTTAAGCCTCAGACTATTACTCCCAAGTTCGAGGGTACCGTCCGCCAACTGTTCTTCAAGAGGATCAAGCAGGCCTTCCTGTCGCCCCAATTCCAAACTGACGTCGTTAAGCCTCTCAAGCTAGATGACTTCATCGACCAGGAAGTAAAGAATCTGTCTGGTGGTGAATTGCAACGTGTAGCAGTTGTTTTGGCTTTGGGTCTACCGGCGGATATCTACCTGATCGACGAGCCATCTGCTTACCTCGATTCCGAGCAGCGTATCATTTGCGCCCGTGTCATCAAGCGCTTTATAATGCACGCGAAGAAAACTGCGTTCATTGTCGAGCACGATTTCATCATGGCTACTTATCTGTAGGTTCAACTTTGCCCGTATACACGTATTCCGAAGCTTAGAGGATTTGGGGATTTTGGGCGCCTACCTACCGCTACTTCGCTATATCCATAAGAAAATTCGCTGACCCTGCTACAGTGCCGATCGCGTCATTGTCTTCGACGGCCAGCCTGGTGTCGATGCTCATGCTAACAAGCCCGAGTCGCTGCTGACGGGATGCAACACCTTCTTGAAGAACCTCGATGTTACCTTCCGTCGCGACCCGTCCAACTACCGACCCCGTATCAACAAGGCTAACAGTCAGTTGGATCAGGAGCAGAAGTTGAGTGGCAACTACGTAAGTCTACATATCACCTCCGACATCAGCTTGGTCAATGTCGCTTTCAACTAACAACCGTACCATTACAGTTCTTCCTGGAGGAGGACAACAGCTCTTGAAACCCCGGGCGCCCCGGAGCGTAACGGCCATTACAAGAATGGCCATCGTAATCACCGGCATACATCCGATCGTGATGCATCATCGAGTCCCGGCGTTATAGGTGATCAAAAGCGGCGGGGAAAGGGCAAGCGTGGGGATGGTAGCGGAAACGGCGCCCATGGATCTCAGGGTCCCGATGAGGGGGACGCCGCGTCGGACGGCGACGAGCCCAACGGCTAACACGGGCGACCGCAGTCTATCCCCTGTTTTTATGCCTGGTCCTGTGGAGGTAAAACGGAGCACAGCCATGCCGGGAGAAATGTCTCCTAAAGACGCGTTTCTGGTAGCGCTCGGGCACTACTGCTTCGACCGCTTCGGAATCGGAGTAGAGAAACGGTCCTACGAGGGCATCCGGCGAGCTTTCATCTCCGCAGATTGAGGGGCGAACGGGTCAAGCGGGTGACTGCCGTCAGTCTTATCTATCGTAGTAGAACCGTGTCAGGCCAGACAATGGCCAGAATTTGGGTACATAGGAGCAAGTCGACTAACATAGAGTAGGAGACCTGCTCACGTGACTTTGAGAAGTTGAACTTGCTGGAAGCATAAAAGGGGAATGAAGAATATGCATCAATCAACCGCCCGCACTTCCGTATCGAATCACGTAGGAAAACTATGGAAAGCACACTAGCATTATTACACCTATTCTATGATTCAGCTTTTGGTAAAGCAAGCAGGCTATGGGGAGATACAGCCGAAGCAGCCAGGCGGTTCTTGTAGGCCCTCGTCAAACTCAATGCCTGAACGCGTGATCCCGCATTCGCGGCTCTTCCGTTTTACCTCCGTCTTTTCAGTTACAAGAGAGAAACAAGCAAGCCGCCCCCTTTAACGGTGGCGTAAGAAAACCTTCAAAAACGCAAAAAAGATCTAGCCGGCACCGACCCGGCTGAGCACCGACCTGAGCATGCTAGCGAAGAGGACGACGTACTAGTTCATGCGAAAGAGACGCGACGGCGGAGATGTTGATGTCGTGTGGGCTAGGTGGGCGGGTGCCCTCCGTAGGCGCATCGCCGAGTCGCCGAACCCGTCCTGAACGCGCACGAGGTAGGCGGCCGTGGTGACGATGAACGATACAAAAAATTATCCGTCTTATCATGAGTCCGAGCCTGAGAACATCAAACCCATAGCACCTAAGCCAGACAACAAGCGGTGGTGCGTATCGAGAAACGTACTTTAGTTGACATATTCTACTTGCTCGGCAAGACGACCTTGGATATCGGCTATTGCTTAGTCCGGGGAGGGGAAATAAGAGTGGGAAAGAACATATAGTACGGAGGTGGCAGACGGCGCGCCAATCAACGTCCGGCTCCCATCTTGACGGAAGGGCGGCGTCTATTAGTCCTCTCGCGTTTACATGCGTTGGCCCTGCGACCTCTACGGTGGTGGGCACTGCTGCCTCGATGGCTGGTACTCCTAGGCCAGCCACCTTGGTATGCCGTTGTAGCTACGTAGTGTTGTGGGCGCCGACGGAGGGTGGTGAACTCGATGTTTCTAATCCTCTTCGATCTCACCCTCCTCACTGCCGGAGTGAACGCCCGGGTCCTCCTTGGCCGGGGGCGGCGGCTGCGGAGGTTGGACTGCTGGTGGTGTCCTAGTCTTGTGACGTCCATCACGGTGGGGGGAGCGCTCACGCGGTGTTCTCTCTCTCTTGAGTCTCTGTACCTCGTGAGTCAGTGACAAAATCCCCCAAGGCTGAAAGTATTGTGGACTGGAGTTGTGGCATTACCTTTGAATCTCTAGAATCGCGGCGATCTAACTCATCCTCTTCCTCTACCCTGCGACGTCGAGAGGAGGTGGGACGCTCGTCCCCATAGGGCAGTTCCTCGACGGGACCCCTCTCCACTCGGCGGCGGTAGGACCTCTCGCGCTCTTCCTCGCGGTCCCGCCTCTCTCGATCGTAATGGCTTGGCGGATCGTCGCGTCGAGATCGGGGTCGGTAATCCCTGTCCCGATCTCGGTCACGGTCCCGCTCCCGTTCACGGTCTCGCTCTCGATCCCGTTCTCGGTCACGATCGCGATCACGCTCCCGGATGTCACGATCACGGTACGAGTCCGAAGGTCGACGGTCAGACAATAAGCTTTCGGCCATGCTGGACTTACGATAATTCTTCTCGCGTTCCGCGATAGCCTTACGACGATCCGCTTCGTAAGCATCGGGCTCTGGGGTGCGACTGTGGCGTGGTGGGCGCGCGCGTTCACTGCGGTGAGATCGATCTCCTCTGTCTCTGTCTCGATGCGTACCGCGGTCAGGGGATCGTTCGCGGCGCCTATGGCGATCCCTCTCTTCGTCCTCGCGTTCTTTCACACGCCGCAGTACCTTCTCGAAGGCGCCGCGGCGGGCCTCCTCGAGGTGGACGGCCTGGAATTCGGGAGCGCGGACAAGGCGCGGTCGGACCTTTTCCCAGGTGTCATCGGCCACAAGAGGAGGGTCCAGATGTTTGATGTAGGAGCGCAGATCATCAATGGCCCTCCTTTGCTGGCGCTCGGGGTGCTTGTCCTCGTCGGAACGCTTAGTTTTCCTTTCTTGGAGCTAGAAACGAATCAGTAAGCTATGAAGGCGTATAGTACTAGCTCGGGACGTACCCGTTCAAATATGAGAGTGAGTATATCGCGATCAATGTTAGCAGTTCGTCGATCATTCTTGAGGACTGAGGTAAATTCATCAAAAGTTGTCTTAGGGGTAAACTCAAAGCGATTGTCCTGCCGATGATATCAGTTGATGTTCTACAGTTTGATGGCAAGCATGCGATGTGACTTACGTCCATAACGTCCAATATGTCGTTCCTCGTTCCGCGTAGGGCGCGCTCCTCCTCTTCGACAACGTCCCAAAACAAGTCAAGGGGACTCGAGCCACCTTGGCCGCAGATGTTTCTGAATCGCTCGTCATTCTCAATTGACGGGAAGATC
The DNA here is from genome assembly GCA_004155915.1 of Monosporascus sp. CRB-9-2. Taxonomy (NCBI): domain Eukaryota; kingdom Fungi; phylum Ascomycota; class Sordariomycetes; order Xylariales; genus Monosporascus; species Monosporascus sp. CRB-9-2. The sequence continues at coordinate 169,281 of QJOA01000052.1, forward strand.
TGCTTCCACTTAGTACCAGCCTTGATCTTCCCAGCTCTCCGCAGCTCTTGGAGCAAATCGACAAAGGCGTCGCGGTTCTTACGCTCAGCGCGGAGCCTCTTATTCTTCTGTCGCTGGCGGGTCTCGTTGAAAGAGCGCTCTAGAGCCTTGATGTGGTTTTGAAAGGCAGTGAGAATGTCAAATCTCGTGAGAGTCTTATATTTCTCTTCGTTCTGGAAAGGGGCAGTTGCTTTCAGAATACCTTGAGCTTCAGACCAGCGGGTATAAGGCTCCAGCTCGAGCTTAGGGAGCAGCTCGATGAGTCCATCCATAGCGCTCTTTCGAAGATTCGCTTGGTTCTCGACGTGGGCCTTCTTCAGCTCGACGATGTAATCCTCGAATAGTTGACGTCGCTCTTCTTCGTCGTTGGTGGAGCGGAAGATGGTTTCCCGTTCGATCATGGGACGCGCGGTCTTCCACCGCGTGTAATACTTGATCTCGGGGTGGCTCTTGAGCATAGTGGCAAAGTCAGCTCGCAACTTTGCCAGTCTCTCTTTTTGCTTTTCCTTATCTTGAACAATCATATCCTGGCAGTACTGCTCGAAAGCGGCCTTTCTATCCTTGGGATCTTTGATGGCGCGATACTGGGGGTCTTTGATGGTAGCGCGCATGGCCTGCTCCCAGGACCAATCGGGCTGGACGCCGCTGCGGCGAAGCAACTTGGTGAAGGCCGCGTGGGCTTCTTCGGGGGTTGCGTATTCGGGTTCATTGGTGGCGGGCACGAAGGCCTGGGCGCGAGGGTCGTTACCGTAGGTCAATTGACGGGATTCGGGGAAAACTTCTCGTTGATCGCGATGCTGGTCATATCCCGAACCCTGATAGCCGCCTCTATCACCACCGGGGGTATACGGCGTGTGAGGACTGTCACAGTTAGTATCGAAACGAGCAATTTGTGTGTGGGATAACTTACGCTGGTGTCGAGGGTATACTATCCTCCCGGCCGAGCGCCTTCCTGTAGACCTCGGGCATCTCCCAGGAGCTTTGCTTGGTCTCTGTATTGTACCAATACTTGCGACCGCCCTCGGCCGTATATTCCTTCCATGGCTGGTTGGCAAGAGCGCGTTCGGCGGGACTCATGAGGTCCTCCGGTTTGGTCCATTGAGTGGCCTTAGTGATGGAATTGTAATAGTAAACGCGTCCATCGGGACTCTTGTATTCCTGCCACGGGTTTGGCTGGCCATAATGGCCATTTGCCCCGTTCATCATGGCGAAGAGTGGTGATGCCGGTGCTGGTCCGGAGATAGAAAGGAAATGTCAGAAAAGAGAGAGCCTGAAGGGAATTATTCCTAGTCCCCAAAAAGAAGATATATGCCTGTTGACTAAAGCAGACAACCGACCTGTGGCGCCTCCGTATGAGCTAAGAGACGCAGTGATCAGGAGGCGTTGTCTGCTAAATTTATGGTTTTGGCACAGGTTGAAAGATGAGGAAGGTTTGGTTTGCCTTTCAGTAACAAGGGGAGGCTGAAAATTAGCTTTAGGTAGTAATTCTACGGGTAGCTACGAAGTACCCAGGTACCAGTGAAAAGTACTGCAAAAAGGCACCAGCCACAACGCCCCACTCGCCATGTGGCTGGCAGCTCCCCCCAGTTCTAGTCTACATACATAGTACATACCATCCATAGTAATAACTTAAATACTCCAGAATGGAAGTGGGAACTTGCATCTTTCAATTCCAGTCCCATGCACTTGGTGACCTCAGCTGGTGTGGTGTAATTCCTCCTGACTTTGCGCAAACGGGGCCAACGGGTCGCATATAGGCCTAGATGCGGCGTGACTAGTAACGACTACAAACTACACGGTTCTTCCCAAGTTCCCCGTTCGAGATCAACGGGAAAATAATGGAGGAGGATGCAAAGCTGGACTTGGTTGACAGCTCAAACCTCACCTACTTCATACCCCAAGCTACCAACTTTCGACTAGAAGACGAGTTAAAAGACGTGAAAGAGCCACACGACGATGTATTTAAATCAATAGAACGCCGGGAGTCCCTATTCTTCGGTAGGCCCATATCTTCATTGCCTTGAAGTCCACTTCTCACCGTACTCATTCCTAGAAACCCAGATGAATCCGTCGACGTCTACCTCGTTCTACGAACACCTCATGTCCAGCATGACACTCTCAGGTCTTCTTTGGAGAGAATAGTCATACATCTCGAGGCTCAGATAATAAACGGCAGTAGCCCCGAGCGCGACCATCCGCCGAGTTCGGAAGTCATATACTCGGGTACCGTTGATGAGTCGGAGGATCCCCTTATAGTGGGGGACGAACCGGCCGAAAGCAGCCATGACGAAAGGTTCGTATATGCTGTTTGGAAACTGCCAGTATTCCTTGGGAGACCCAGGATAAGATTACAGAGCCCATCAGCCGTATTCACCGCCACTGCAAGTCTGAGGCCCGCAGATGCGCCGGTGGTATCGAGCGGACTTCGGAATGGCTATATGCAAAGCGGTATGCCGTCTGGACTGAATCTGCTCGAGGCATTCGGCGATGACCCTGCCCTAAATGGTGTTAAACCTCGCCTATCCGCGCTGCGTGTCTCATGCGTAGCCCCAGTCACGCAGCAGGCGAAGGATCTCCTACGGCCCATCAAATCGCTACCGAAGCTATCTCACCGCATCTACCCAGCAGCACACTCTCGCATACGCTTTTCGCGCCCGAACACGGCAACTAGCAGCGCCGCCATAATAGCCATGCTTGAGGTCGACTTCACGCCATTCTTCGAGTGCGAGATCATGCTCGACACCGTTAAGCTTTCAGTACGCGAGGGCGTCGTCAACGACCTGACCCACGAAGCAGGGCTGACCCTGCCCCTGTCCTGCGTGGCGCATGATCACGTCACGTTCCTCTACCGCATCGCGCCGGCGGAGAAGGATATAATATCGAGATACCCCACGCGCGAACTCGACATCTCTATCGGGGCGGTGGCGCTCGTGCAGCCTGGCGTCTGCGAGCCGCGCCTCAGCATGGCCTGGACGGCCACCGTTGACCTCACGCAGCCCCTGAACCCGGGCTACGGCCCCGCACTGCAGCCCATCCAGCGCTCGCACCGTCCGAGCCAGCTGTCCATCGGCGGTGGCGACAATACTGCCTCGCTAACCGCGCCGGCCGTTGCGCGTCCGGACTCCATACCCTCCTTAGAGGCGGCTGCCACCATGCGCCCCACCGAGACATCTCTCCCGGACCTTGGCCTCACCGTAACCGTCTCGGCTCCTCCGGCGACGCAAAAGATCTACCCCGGCGACATCTTCGCGTGGAACGTGTTCGTCGTCAACCGCGCGCCCACCGCGTCCGCCACGTCCACGGCGCCGAGGAAGCTCGCGCTAGTCCCCATCCCGCGACGGCGCCGCGCCGAGACGCGCGTCAACAGGCCGCCGTCCGTGTCCTCCTTGGGGGCTCCTCGTCCCCATTCCCTCAATCCCCCTGCTCTCCCTGCCGACGCAAACGGGCATGGGCACACCAAGAGGGCGTCCCAGCAACAGCAGCAACAGCAACAGCAGCTGCCGCCGCTGCCGCCCAACAAAGACCGCAGCGTCGCGGACGCCGTGCTTGACGAGACGGTGGTGCACGCGATGCAGCGCTGCAGCGTGTTGGACGACGCGCCCCTCGCCTCGCTGAGCGCCGATGCGCGCGTCGGCCCACTCGCGCCCGGCGCCTGCCACGCCGTCGAGCTCCGGTTTCTGGCCCTGCGCGCCGGCATCCACGCCGTCGAGGCCGTCCGCGTCGTCGACCTCGGCAGCAACGAGCACGTGGATATCAGGGAGTTGCCACTGGTCGTGGTGGAGAGTCGGTAGGGAGCGGCGGTGATAGGTGGATAGGCGGATAGGGGGTTCGGGAGGGAGTGGATAAATGAGCCCCGTCAGGTGACTAATATGTAGCGCTATAGATATAATTCACTTATTCCCGGCGAGAACGGGCAGAGCCATCAGGCATTCTATCTATTACTGATTTTCCTCGACTCCCGTATGATGTGGCTGCAACGGCCCTGCCGGCCCCGTGGGTGCCGAGACCGCGTACAGAGCTGTCGGGGATGATTCTAATGTTGCTTGCACATATAGTATCTCCTTTTGGCGACTTCCGAATAGGGAATTAACCACGATCACGGGTACGGTATCCTCTGCAGCGGCCTTGCAAGCTCTTAAGCAGTGCTTCGTATTCGCACTATGTCCCTTGACAAACGGTCAACGGCAAGAGGTAGGGAGTAGGTACAGCGGCAACTCTCCCCGCCCCCGGGGGGCGCACCCTCATGCCTCGGGGCGGACCCGAGGTCCTGTCTCCGGAGCGCAGCCCCGGAGGTAGGTGTGGCTTGTGCTCTTTTGGGAAGATAGATAGATGCCTCGGGGAGAGAGAGGAAGATAGATGCCTTAGGTGGAAGCGAACACATAGGACCCGACCCTCCCTACCCAATAAATCACAATAAGAGCCCGACAACCAGAATCAAATTGACGGATGCCATGGTCTAACAGCCTAGTTAGCTGTGGTGCAGTGTTGGGACGCTGGCTTTGTACCACGTCGAGGATACCATCATGGGGGATGTCGGGGTCTCAACCCCGACTTATGGCACAAAAGTTGGGTTTGCGACACCGGCTTTTTGCCCTTTTGCCCTTTTTTGCTCCCTTTTGAGCTTCTTCTTCTCCTATCTTCCATCTCCCTTTTCTTTTCCCCTTCTCCCCCTTGGCCCCCTGCGCCGCCCCTCGTGTAAGGAACGAAGTCGGCCTACTGTGCAAGGATAGGAAGGTAGTAGCGGGTGAGCGCGGAGCATTACCTACTTACTACGACAATGAACGTGACCGTTTTCGTCCGGGCGCGCGTTCACTGCAGCACCAGCCCTGGGTATCGGAGTGTGACAAGCCCGCTCTGATCTTTTCTATACCTTCGTCCTCCCTCCCGAGCACTGCTTGCTACACGCCGACCGAGTAACGAAAGACCCACGCATGGAATTTCTCGTGAGCGCTAACCACCGAATGGCAGGAGGCATTTACCGGACAGAGTGGGCTGGCTCGTGCTCCTGTTCAGTTGGTGAAAAGCAGTCTTTGTATACGTAAGAGGGAATGAGCGATGCCACATCGACCCGCTTCCGAATAAACGGAAAATTACTCAATTGATGCGTCTCACTAAGTATTCTGCTCTTATTTCATTTTCTCCGCATAGGGACTACTTACTTACCTCCGACTCCTTCACATCCTGCTAATAAGCGGGCCTCTCCTATACGAAGCGAGCGGGCAACGGTTGCTGCCCGGACGCAGCACACTCCTACCCCCTTTCCCCTCGATGCCTAGGCGTCTGGTAACGACCTTGACAGGGAAGGCCCAACTACCTGCCCGGCGTCTCCGTACCCGACCTCCTCCTCCATAGAACTGTCCTGACATCGTGCGGCTCTTCACGGCCCTACCTGGAACCTCGGTGGAAGCCGAATCACCGATTACGGGGGAACGTCCGTTGGCGTAAACCTCGGTCCTATATAAGAGAAGTCAAATATACTTATGCGTGCCTGCTTCGTATACCCACAGCGCTTCTCGACCTACCACGGTAGTATTGGACTTGTTCATATAAGGTCGACCCTATGTAGCCCATGATTGGCACCTAGTGTTCAAAATGTCGCCCATGTGCATGACAATATAGACTCACCCTGGACGAGGCTTTAGAGTACAGAAGTTACAACCTCTTAAAGTCCGGTGGATCCTTTACGTTGCATTCTCTCGTACCGAAATTCCACCAAGTTTAAGAGGTAGGCAGTTCCATAAGCATATGTCTGATATCGAGTAAGGATTATATGGACTTCCAATACGCCATCCGTTTTCATGAAGACCCCAACTCCCGCGAAACAAGACAGCGTACAGCGAATCAACAGCGTCATCCATTCCTAGATGTAATCACTGCTCCATGGTATCGTCCTTTTCAGCGCCCTCGTCATCGCCCCACAGGCCCTCAAGCTTGAACTCCTTGGCCCACTCCGTCACGATCTCCTTCTGGTCCGGTATCGCGCCGCCCTGGGTATCGGCCATCTTAGTGGCTGCCGCCGCCGCGTCGCCGTCGCCGGCGCCCGGTAGGCCGGGGGCGTCGCCCCCGCCCGGGATGCGGCCGTCGCGCCAGTCGGTGATGACGGTCATGGCGGCGGCGGGCAGGTTGGGGACGCCGCCGCGGCCGAGGCGGCCGCGCTTGCGCGCGACCTGGACGAGGAAGTCGGTCGTGGGGTCGCCATCGGCGTTCGGCACCAGCGGCGGCAGGTCGTAGACGTTCATGAGCTTCTGCAGCAGCTCGGGCGACGCCGACAGCCGCCTGAGCAGCAGCGAGACGGCCGGCACGGGGTCGTCGATCTGCTTCGGCGGCACGGCGTTGAGCAGCACGAGGTGCGCGTGCGCCTCGATGGCCTTCTTCTTCTTGTTCTTGCTCGTCCACTCGTCGCCGTCGGACGCAGAGGGGAAGACGATGCCGGGCGAGTCGAGCAGAGTCAGCTGCTTGTCGATCTTGACGGCGCGAATGCTCGTAGTGACACCCGCTTCGGCGCCGGCGGGGCAGGCTGCGGCGCCTCGGCCGCCGAGCCGCGAAAGCAGCGCGTTAATAACAGACGACTTTCCGACGTTGGGATAGCCGATGACGCCGACGGATACGGGTCGCTTGAGCTGCTTCGAAGCGGCAAAAGATTTGAGGGATTTGAACAGGGCCGTGGACGTGCTCTGGACAGTAATATCGCGATGGTTGAAGGGCTGCGCGTTCGGTGCGGAATTGGATGCGCGCAGGGGCAAGGTAGGGAAATATCTTCGTAGATGGGTGAGCCAGCCCCTGAGTACCGGGGGCGGGATCAGATCGACTTTGTTCAGAACCAACATCAGTCTCTTCCCTCCGCTCGCAGCAGCCATGACCATGCGCTCGACTTCTCTTGACCTAGTGCCTTCAGGGTCGCGAGCATCGAGGACATAGAGGACGACGTCGGCCTGATCGACCACTTGCTTGAACACCTTGTCGTAGGCTTTCCTTGAAGACGTAGTACCGGGCAGTTCTGCACCTCCATCTTCAAGATCCATATCATCGTCATCAGATGACTCGCCGTCTTCATCCATGTCATCCCCGCTCTGTAGTTCCCGGTCGTACTTCTCAGCCGCCGCTCTTGCGGACGCGATGAGGGCGGCCATCGGGTTCGACTCATCCACGCCGTCCTCATCCATCATTTCATCACCGCTCTCGCCGATGCCTCCAGATTCCGCACCTTCCGCACCCTCGACGGGCTCCCCGGAATCCTGGTCTTCCGTGGCGCGGGTCTTCGCGGCCTTGGCCAGCTCTCTCCGGCGCTGCTGTTCCTCCTGCTTCCTTCGGCGGCCCTCCTCAATCTCGTGCAGGATCTTCTCCTTATAGGGGAACAGATTCGGGATGCCCGGGTCCTTCTTTAACTTGGATTTCCATTGCGGGTTCTTCTTGGCTTCCTTCTTGGCTTTGCGCTGCTTTGCCGCCGAGGCCTTCTCGATCTTGTGCCTTAACCGGACGGGCGTCCGTTTGGACTTGGGCTCTGCAATTGGCTTTGTTAGTCAATTAGATAAATTTTCGATGGCGGAGAGAAAACGCACTTTTAGGTTTCGTGATATTGCTGGCCATTGCGATTCCCTGGTGAAAACTTGAAGTTGGTAGAAATCACCCAGCCGAGCATGTCGAACCTTTAATTTACTGGTCTTGACTTGCTGCATGAAATCTTCCAAAGTTCACAAAAATTCCAGTTCTGCCACAACTCACCGCCATTACTGCCCCGCTAAAAAGTGTAAAGGACCCCCCCACAGACCCCGCGGCACACCACTTCGGATGGCTAAGTTCGCCTAAAACGGGACCCCGAAAAGTTAAAAAGCCCGGTAGCTTCAGTGGGTTTGATCGCCCACAAGGGGCGGTTCGGCCGCTGGCGCCACCACGATAGCCTCTGGACGCTTCCACGGCGGAGTTCCCTAAATAGGTCAACACCGCCGGCGGCACAAGATGTCACACTCTTGTTTACACGACCTACTTCTACTCTTCATTTGTTTTACGTATTTATAGACATTTCACGGTAGACGGTTTATATCGCTTGGCTCTCGCTATCATCTTACTATAATCTACTACACATCTACTGAAGTACTATCACATACTCTTCTTAGCTCATCATCGCAAAAATGTCTTACACGGCGCCTCCGCAAACACTGAAATTCAGCGGGTTACTGTTCGACATGGACGGAACGTTAATAGATTCGACGGCGGCCGTCGTCAAGCATTGGCATACGTAAGTTGTTGCTCACTCAAAAGGGCCGCAAACCCCCTTGCGACTCACACGCAAAATCAGGATAGGAAAGGAGATTGGCACGGATCCGGAGGTCATCCTCCAGACCTCCCACGGCCGCAGGAGTATCGACATGCTGAAACTGCTCTGCCCTGAGAAGGCGAACTGGGAATGTGAGTACCGATATATGGGGGTAAGGGATGGTTGAAGGTGATTCTCCCCATCTCTACCCGCAGCCTCCCCCTTCCCTCCGCCACACACCACAACCCCCCTTGCTTCGTTTGAAAATGGCAGCGCTGAAACCGTCACGTCCCCCTTTAACAGATATCAGACACATGGAAGGGCTGCTGCCCAAGCTGCACGGCGGGGACGCCGTCGAGATCCCCGGCGCGCGGGCGCTGCTGGACGACCTGATCGCAGCCGGGGCGCCGTGGGCCATCGTGACGTCGGGCACCGTGCCGCTGGTGACGGGCTGGCTGGACGTGCTGAAGCTGCCGCACCCGACCATCCTCGTGACGGCTGAGTCGGTCGAGAACGGCAAGCCGGACCCCGCGTGCTACAACCTGGGGCGGACGAAGCTAGGGCTTGAGGGTGTCGCCGGCGACGTGCTGGTTATCGAGGACAGTCCCGCGGGCATCAAGGCCGGGAAGGCCGCCGGCTGCAAGGTGCTGGGCCTTGTCACGAGTCACACTGCCGAGCAGGTTGTGGCCGCGGGCCCGGACTGGGTTGTGCGCGACCTTTCGTCCGTCAGGATGGTCCACTGCGACGGCAGCTCCGTGATGCTGCAAATCTCGGACGCCCTCGTCTCGTGATGCCCGTCCAGGGTGACGCAGGAGCAGAAGAGGGTACCTACGAAATACCTACCTAGGATCATCACTACCGACCGACCGACCTACCATGGTACCCTTACCTACTTCTTAGCGTATCTGGGTAGGTAATGTGACCCAGAGACAAGGGAGATAAGCAAAGCGACCGAACGGTGATGTAACCCCCGCCCCGAAATTGAACGGCGACGAGACGGAGAAAAGAAAGGAAAGCAAAGAAAGTGGGAAAAATAGAATAATTAGACCTAATAGTCTCATATGACCAAGAAGGAACGAACGCAACGCAATGCAACGCAACGCAACGCAATGCAACGCAACGCAACGCAACGCAACGCAACGCATGGGCGCGCGCAGTCTGTGTTGCTCGACTCGCACCAGGGAAAGGGACCTTCCCTTCTCACATCGCACACGCCCTCGTATGGGGAGATTTGGACTGCGGGATAGTCGCAGACAAGCACGGGGTACGAGGGCGGTACCTGTGCAACGGCCATTTTTTTCGCATTTCGGCATCACCACCGCCAGCATTCATTGACTGGGGACTGGGGAATGAGCTTTGGAGGTGGTGGTGGAGCCGGTATGAATCCTCCCCGGATCGCCGCGGCGGGTACGGGAAACCCCCACTGCTGGGCGTTATGATAGATCATAGTTAGACTGCCTAACTACTACCTACTTGGATAGAATACGGAGAGCTTAGATAGAAATTATCGTTTCTTTGCAAGCCCAGACATTCGATGTGGCGGTATTTGCTTCGCAGTGGGCGGTCGTCGCCGGCGTTAATCATACACGTATTTGGCCGAGCGGGGACAAATCTGGTCGATTGGGCTGGTGTTGGGCAAAAGCGGTGACGGTACCTACATACTAGTGTGGGATAATACAGTAGATGGCATTGCTGGCGATGACGACGATGACGATAATAACGTAAACGATCGCAGCGCTTTGTAAACTTAGCAAGGCTGGCAAGTTGATTGGTAGATAATCACTTATTACTGTTATTAGCCTAAGGCGGACGGACGAACGAATGGGAACTTTTTTCTTTAAGAGAAAAAGCCCCCGAGTTGGGTATTCGGACCGCCGGCTTGGATCTGCTCCTCTGTCCAGTATGATCATCGCGACTACGTATATTGAGATCTTGCAGATGGCCTGGGCTGTTCCCCGGAAATTCCCCCCGGAGAGTTGTGCGCCATGCAGGTACATATTGACCTACAGGGCTTAATAGGGGGAACTTATTACTTTAGCAACTGTGCGAGTTCTGGGGGGTCTCCTCTCTTCGCAAGGGGATCCTTGAGATCTTCCTTCACCGGCGCTGCGCCTAGTACGGCTTGTCTTCCTTCTTTTGTTATTGACCACGAGGTCAGAACGCGGCATGACGGGCATGAACGCCCACGTCTGTTGCTGTCGTTCACATACCAAAGTTAGGAATTATTAAGATAGAATACTCACCAGCTCTATCTCGGCTATTGGGCTAGGGCTTTTCGCCCGGCGTAATTTTTGGTTATGAAGCAAGCTCCTGGACCGCTGGTAACTCCTCCCCCACTCTATCTGTCTGTCACGAGCCGCTGTCAATCTCCCTGAGATTAGGTAGCATCGATATCACATGCAGTAGTGAAGACATGGCAGCACCCTAACTTGCCGGCGGAAAATTGGGGGCATCCTAATTTGGCATCGGCGGTCATTTCAGGCAGAGTTTTTTCCCTTTGGGTCGCAAAAACGAGGCACTCTCTTTCTTCTCTATCGCAAGCTGCGCTGATCTTACGTGCTTTGCGCTGGCCTTGTTACGTAGGTAGTTCAGAGACCCCAATTCGGACCGAGTTTGTCGTAGATCTCGCTGCGCGGTGGCGTCTCGTGAAGCCACAGACAACGGGGAGAATGCAGATACATACGATACGATGTGTGCATTGCATATACTACCTAGGTACTTGTATAGAGCTCCTTTGGAAAGAATAGGCATGCCATCCATTCGCGATCGCCGTGGGGATGTTCCACGAATCATCTGGATAGCCCGAGGCCAAGAGTCCTGTCAAGATCCCCTCGGGGAAAGTACCCGCACGGTAGGGACGGGACCACCCTTATCAACCATTCCCGTGTCGACGTTCTTCGCCAACGCCCTATGGCCGAAGCTAGAACTACGACGATGATGGGATTGGGGTTTTCGGCCAATATGCTTGTTCCCCATGCTGGATGCGCGATACCGCCACTTGGCCGTATTTGGCCGTATGTACATCATGGAGTAGGCAGATTGTACATCCGCAATCCGAGCCTGAGAGGTAACAACTGTCTCGTGTTCTGTCCCGTGAGCAACGAGACTCATATTAAGCTACGCATCTTCATGTCTCACAGGAGCGGCATCACGAAGTTCCGTTCTTGGAAACTTTCTCCCAAAGTCGCGGATCTGGCTTGACTTGGCTCTGCGAAGCGTTGGGCAGGGCGAAAGAACTCACCAGCAGAGACGGATAAGCGCGGCCGGTTAGGATAGTAGCAGGAGTGTATATGCCGGTACGTACGCACGTACGAGTGGGAGTGAAGAGGTACCTACCGGTTTTGGCGCAGGCCTGGCCGACCCACGGTCCACTTAAAGTACCGATGGGGGGGTGACCACCTTGAGGACCCCGGGTGGTTGCAGTGGCCCCTACCGCGCAGTGCCCCTATCGGGGAAAAGAAACCTGGGGCACGCGTCTATATTCAGGGACTAGTCTAGAAGGCAGCTGGGAAAGCGTGGACGGGTGTAGCTAGGGCGCCAAGAAGGATCGTCGGGGTTTACAAATTATTTCAGGTCGGCGACCTGAGTAACCAACTAACTGTGAAGCCCGAAGCGGCGCCTCACTCCAGGTAACGATCTTCCCAGACCCAGCGATGCAGGGAACAGAGCCGGCACTGCTGAAATGCGAGATGTGCTGTACAAACCGTATTCCGGTAAGCCATAGACATCGCAGAAACATCCTCTCGCGGCGGCAATTGGCCAGTTCCCAGATACGATAGTCCGCACAGTGCACCTGGTAACAACAGGGGTGGGCTGCATGTCAAATGGTAAACCTTGCTCTGAAATTTCCCGCGCTCAGGAATGTTCCGCATAGCGGATAGGAGCAAAGGTTTGCCATGAGCGAAACGAATATGGCGAATCGATCGTGCCTCCAACAGGGTGACGCGTATGTGTGGCAAGCGGACAGGTTGTGTGGTGGTTAGTGGTGGCGCTCAGGCCAAAGCAAGGAGCGTCCCTTTAGAAAGACGAAGGAGTCTGACTGTCAAGAGGCTCATCGTATGCCCTTCCCGACCACGAACTAAACCGACTGTGCTACAGAACCGTGCTCCAGAAGTAAGCTGAGCAAACTAAGAGTAGTGAGAAAAGTGTAGGAAAAAAAACACTTCAACATTGGTTGGCAAAGGGCCGCGGTGTTAGGGACCTAAACCCGTCTGCCATCTTGAGGACTGAAGCGAAAACTCCCGTTAAACGTTGGAGCGAAAGGTACAAAAAGGATCCACCTGAGGATAGAACCAGTGAGCGTTAGGAGACACTTCCGCTGCATGGGGGTAGACTCACGATGAGACGATCTATCTACCGCCAGATTCCTAGCAGTTGCCCCCTTCTTCCAAGTCACCTGGGAGCCCTTTCGTACGTTGCACGTACGTACGGCTCAATGAAGGTTTCCGTTTCTCGAGGGGATAGAAAGAAGCCGTGACCAACAGTTTCCACTTTTCCACGAGCAACCCACAACTATGCACCTACTTAGATAGGGAATGTAACAAGCACCCGAGTCATTGATAGTGAGCTCACATCACGAGTTTGTCCTGCCGGACATATTACATTATTCATGATTGCACAAGGCGTGCTCACGGCATGGATATCCTCTTCAAATGCTTCCCGCGGCGACTCTGCGCTTATTCCATGCCCCTCCTTCGAAAGCGGAACGCCGGCGACCTAATGGGTGAATGCCGAGGGGTCTGGAAGCGCAGTGCATAGTAGCAGAATGGCTAGAGCGGCGCCTCGACATAACCGTCGCCCAACGGATGGTGTCCGGTTGGTTGTACGTATATGATGCGGCTCAGGCGTGCCCTCGAATCCCGACGCCCGCTCGTTCTCGTTCTCAAACGGGGAACGACGGGGTTGCGGGAGATAAGATCACAAACCGCTTAGAAATATCCGTGTCGGCTCTGCCTATCTCTCCACGTCATTGACGGTGTAGACCTGAGACCGGCCGGGCCAGCAGCGTTGTATCCTCGTCCCGTCCCTTCCTTCACGTACGATACCTATTGTGGGTAGCCAAGGTAGGAGTCACATTGCACAGCCTTTCTCCTTGTCTGTATGTAGTTGCGAATCTGTAAGAGAGGGAACGAGGGGGTGATTCGTGTGTCCCAGGACGTGGGTGGAGTGAGTGGAGAAAATTCGGATTACAGTCGTGACGAAAGAAGCGAATGCCAGATGAGAGTTCAAGAAGGTACTTCAAGATACTTCAAGGAGGGATCCATATATCCCCCGGTCGTTTAACAGCCTTTCCGTTTTGGTGGCTGGCTTATTACCTAGCGCTACAAGGGTATACACGAGCCTTGTTCCACGTGGCCGCTCGGACCACCTAATCAAAAACCCCTGTCCCCCAAAGGTTCGGACGGAAACAACCCCACAAAAAAGATTGCAGGTGTGTTAAACTTTCCGGCCCGTCTGTATGTATGTGGATGTCTCGTGAGAAAAAAGGGGATCGGGTGCAAAATGTATACTTCGACAGCATATCGCCTACCTACGTGTTACTGCCTTCACATCGTTAGGGAGTAGAGAATCAAGAGAGGCACATTCAGGTGGAGCCTTACCTACACGAGGTCTAATATGCTGTAGAAGACGACAGATAGCCCCCGTCGGCGGCGTGGACAAGACATCCTGCTGTCAGCAAACATAAGTACCAGCCTGTGCATGGCGAATTTTTATGCTCTCTAAGAACACGCTCATTCCAAATCTGAGATTCTTATTTCTAGCAACGCGTAGGCGATCCAGAAATATGACCGGAGGATTAATGGTGGCATGGGGCAGCAACGAACCTTTGTATGGTCGCAACGATCACACCTCAGAAGGTCTAGACGTTGTGGCTTCGCCGATGAGGTGCACCACCACGCGGCAATCCCTATCGCCGTACGTATGGGCGATGGGGCCTAGCTTAAGGTAGAAGCGGGTGCTCTTTGCTAGTCAACTCCAAGCCTATCATGCAGTAGGGATTCACTGCTCCAGGATTGGTTCACAGTCACCATTATCATGATACCGTTATACGTCCTAAACTATACTATGTCCTGAGCGCCTTTTATTGAAGACAGAATGCAGGGGCCGTGGCTATTGTTGTAGTGCCCATCCGTCGTTGTGGTATTCGGAGCTGAAACCTAAGTGTTAATTTTTTAGCGTGGCCGATGGGCATCGGAGAATAGCCCCTGGAATGGATGGGGCTCAAGCAGCAAACTAATACGTACCCTAATACATATGTGGGCAACATTGGTTGTCGGTCGCAGAGGAAAGCCGCCGCCGGAGGGGAGGGTGACGCGATCGTGAGATGCCCTACGGCGTATTGCCGTGGCCCGAGTAGCGTTGAGACTAGCCCCGTAGACCGCGGGGCCACGAACAGCACCGCTCAGCTAATATATTATAGAGTATAAAGCAGAGAAGCATCCTACTTTCGGGCCCGAATAGGTTCGTACGTCCGCCAATGGAAATCAGAAAGCTCGCCAAGCAAACACAAACCGCTCTGTTCAGTCCCTGAGAATCGGAGCACTTCACCTTTTTTTTAGCTACTACCTCAGCTGTGAGAAGTATCTTAGAGAAGAATAGCATTCTCGCAGAGAAATGGGCCCAGCTCAGTACGGTTGAGACACACGTACCTAGCGTAGCTCGGAGCCCTCAGCGGGTATGGCTTTCTGGTTGTAGGTAGCTGGAGAGATTAGCGCGTTCAGCGGGCAGAGACCTATAAGCGTGAATCATTCGTTGCGCTAGAGTAATATGTGCCCCCATCTGTCTTTATCACAGGTAGATACAGTATGGATCGTTGCCCATTTTCGATGCGGTAACGAAAATCCACAGGGCCCTGGGGATTGGATGCAGCATTATCGTGCTGACCCAAGTAGGTAATAGGCGATGAGAAGCAACACTGCAGTGCTTTCGACCGATTCGCCGGCGAGGGCAAGCTTGTTGTTGAGTACCTCGTTCAATACATAAGCGCATCTCAAGGTCTACCCGATTCGGCCATAGGATGACCTCGAACAAGTTTCTGTTTCCAAGACCCACAGATCTCAAACGAGAAAACATCGCCAGGAAGTTCACAAACTCAACCCATAGGCATAAGGATTTTGCGGTCGATCCCGTTGTCAGCGGTGCGGCTGTGGTCTAGCCGGATCGGCAGGCGACAACCAGCACGTCGCTATTCAGTCATACTCGGAAAGGTGGTCACCGGGGAGATCTGGACCGAGTCGACAAATGTTTCCCTCTTATTTTCATCGATTGTCATTGGCCGGAAATATGCCCCCTGGATCTTGAGAAAGGGAAAAAAAAAGACACTGAAAAGTACCAATCATCAACCGGGAGTGTCGTTGTAAGAACCGTGCATGCATTTGCTTTGAAGTTTAGTACTACTCAGTATGTAAAGTTTGTTTGATCTTGCTGTCATGCCGGGTTGTCAGGTCCCGGCGACCTGGCACAACTACCAGCAATAAGGCCTGAAAGCGAGAGCCCGAATAAAGTTTCCTAGGATTAGGTAAGGTTGGATCTAATGCAGCACTTTTCTAGGTTCCAGCATCCCTCGACCCAGGGGCGCGGCACCGACTCCTTTTGGCGGTAATGGGCCTGGCTATATTTGCACATCTTAAGAATACAATCCCTTCACTTTACGACCGCTGTGATTCGAGAGAATGTCTGCCGGTGCGACCTGCGCGTTCCGTTTCTGGTACCCGGGTTCCAATAATATCCGGACAAGATACGGCCCTTACATAGGTGTCGTCATAGCCGAGCCAAGAGACAACCACAGGCGCTTGAAGCCACTCCAAGCGAGAAGACGTGAGATGACAATTTCGACATCTGCTTATCCTGTGTCGCCTTAAGTCGATCGCTGAACGGGCCTCCGATATCCTTCAACAAAACAAAAGTCCCATGATGGTCTAGGTGTGATCGAAAACCAGTTTCAGCTCATTATTGTTGTTGACGCGAAACGCATCATACGATTGCTGTAATGCAGTGAATATTTGGCAATTCGTATTAATAAGCTTGGGGGGATTGCTCGTTAATGATAATAATTAATTTGTTGCTGCACGATTTGGAGGCAGACGGAGGCGATCTGGTTGCAGCGCGGTTGCGTGCACCAGTAAGCTCCGTTCAGCTTCTACGTAGAGGTCGGAACAGACGCCAGGAATAGCAGCACCCACCACTTGCGCTTGCAAGCTGCTCGAGTAGTGTAACACGCCGCGGCCCTCGCGCCCTCCTCGTTCAGCCGTAGTAGCACTGCCCGTCCAGCTAACAATGCACGAACACAGTTAAGATCTCGCTAGACGAGCTAGATTCCCAAGTAGGTAACGTTTACGCCTATGCGAGTCCTACGTACGAGTAGGTAGCTGAGTGCGCGCAGGTAAGAAATTTGCCGATATCAGGCGATTACAGGCGACAAGGGTGGTGTCCACAGAAGGGCTTTCCAGCACCCAAGACAAACGTTGGAACGCCGGTCGGTAGGAACGTGAGACCTCGAAATAAACGGTTGGGATGGTTTCTCGGGTCTAGACTTCAGGACCGAGCCATTATCGTATTGACATTAGGCGTTTCGCTCCTTGATGAGACGATTTTGGCGGTACTCTCCTCGTGGAAAGATCCGCCACGGCCGGAGTGGTCGCCGGATAGGATCTCGAGATAACCGAATGGCTGTCCAGCAAGGATCCTACGCACCACCATGAATACAATGCCCGTTAGCATGCTGCCACGATGCAGGTACGATCCAAATACACGTAGGTGTCGCAATACGCTTTTTGCTATGGGCGAATCGTTGAACTTATGTAGGTTGTTTAAGGTTGCATGCGGCTGGTTTCCCTATTCGTATTCAGTGCGACGACGTGTCGGGAAATCTGATTGTAAGACACTGTCATAGCCTTTTACACGTCGCTATGCAAATCATTACAAGGATAACCCAAGCGCCAAAGGATAAGCTCGTAGTAATGGTGACCGTGACGATACGATGAGATTGGATATCCGAGCAAGAAAGGAAAGTAAAGGCTATGGGTTGTGGCATTATAAGATCAAAGTTGCTATCTCCAAATACTCACCCAGTAGCCCTATATCATGATACACCATACTAAAACCAAGGAGTGAAACTATCTCACGTAGCACCAGGGCCCAGAAAAAGCTTCAAATTCTATACCTACCAACCTCAAAAGCTGAGATAGCTTTCACAATTTATGACGACTATCCAAACACCGGTAAAGAGGTTCGCAAGGTTGACAAGTTCAGGCGCATGTAAGTTTCAATTAGTGGTTGTAGACAACTAAAACCTAGCGCAGGTGGGGGTCCAAAGGCTGCATATGGACAGACATAGACGGGCTGGATAGGTACCTACTGTATGCGAATAGCTGCAGCTTTACCACGGGGATCCGCCACGGAGAATGTATTAGAGGTAGGGTGTGTTGCACAGGGAGCATAATACATACCGTGTCCGATTGAGTATTGATATCGTTGAGAAGAGCACTTAATCCCACGATCCTCTGTGCACCTTATTGTGACGTCCTTGATAATCTAGCTACATATAGATCTTCATGTTAGGCTACGTACTAGGTGGTATCCTACGCAGTTAGACTCAGATCTAGTGTGCAAGGTCCCGGGCGGGCGCCTTTTAGCGTGCAGCAATCCTATGTCCGTTTCAGGGGTAAGAGAGTCGAACTGGCAGGCCCGAAACGCTTTGGCGCCTACATTGGGATAACCCCGCGGAAGTTGTCCCTAACGTAGATAAAATCGTCGAGGGACATAGGATAATGGACCCGGCTTAACTGGACTAGGCGGGGAAGAAGGCGTGTCGTCTTGCGGAGAACCTACAGAGACAGGTTTAAGACACTGAAGCGTCTCTCGAGTTTTCTTCAACAATCCTTCTGAGTAGAACTCACAGGCTCAACATTGGTGTGCCGTCCATACGAGGGCCATGATGCATGTTCATCAAGTTGGACCAAACAATAGGTGCGTACTGTTAGGTAAGGGAAAGGCGCTCAGGTGCACCTTAGCCGTATCACCAAATACCTCCAATACACCTGTATGCCGATCATCAGTTTACCAAACTGTCCAGCACAGTGTAACTCGTGGTAATTAAAAAGCTTGTAGCTGCCTTATTCACGTATGGGTTGACGAGTATCTCAAGGTACCGACCTGTTCACCCCGCCTAACTCGATGGGGACTGGCAGACTTTCTTTTTAAGTAGACCAACCAAAGCTGCACCTGCCGCGCATCCATAGACATTAGGTCAAGTCTGTTGCGAACTGTAGCACCTCGAACGTGATTGACAAAACATATTGATATACTTTCAAGATCACTTGATATTTTACTCTACTTCATGAACCAGTCGTGGTTATTGCGCAGTGAATTGTGAAAATTGATAGGTTGGGTAAGTAAAGGAGAGAGGTACAACGAAACACCTTGTCGGGCCATCTTGTATTACCCCCTTCTCATAACCTTCTTCCAATCGTTCCACCTCAATGCACTTCTCTTTTCTTCGGTTGCTCCTCCATACTCTTTCCAGTCGCGCCTTGCGTTGATCTACCGTGCCTGTGTGTGGACTGCTTGGCTCCCTGCGTAACCAAGCAGCACATCCTCCCCCCTCTCATCCATTCAGGTAAGCACCTTCTAGGGATTGTTCAGTTCATCAAACCCACATTTCCCAATCGAAAAACACATGACGGCCTCCCTCTTGAGTCTTCAGCTACCTGCTCCCTGACGACCCAGCATGGCCTGAAGCAGGGATGGACCGCTGCTGGGTTTAGCTCGATCCACCTCGCCAAGAGGGGTGTCTTCCTCGGTACCCTTTCCGGGCGCTGGCAACTGGACGTCCTGTGAACCAATTAGGAGGATGGCTGAGAAACCCCTGTCCGCAGATGGTCGATGAGCTTTGTCCCCAGCATCAACAAGACTCTGTATCGTAGTATGCGCTCCTGGGATCCGTATGTACATGAGTACAATATGTGATGGGATGGGGATGTGTCTGATGCCCTGTGGGGTCCTGTCTGGCTGGACGTGCACCCGGCACCCAGACACAGAAACTAACCATGTGGTGCTCAGGGCCGCCGCCGCCACGTCCCTAGGCGGCTGCCAGAAGCCAAGTCAGCGCTTGAGCGACGCTCCCCCTGCTCATAATCAAAGACCCAAGGATGCGTCTGCAGCTCCCTTCTCTTTGCCCGTCCGCCTCTAGCATCGTAGGGAAAGAAGGCGAGTGTTGGTTGACGTGGGAGTACATTAGGGTACCCTCCCACGTACAGTGCCATCCCGTCCATCCCCCGTCCCCCATCTTGGTTCCAGCCTTTTCACCTCCAAGCAATCTCCTTCTCTTCGCGGTACCGCGGAAGTACTCTTGTACTTCTTACCTCCCGGGCGACGACATACAGACCGTGGGCGCTGTGCTGCCAAAGACCCACAGACTACATCTACACGCCCCTCCCCTCCCTTTCACCCTTATGCGACTCCTTGATTGTTTCTCTATTCCATCTTGACTCTCTGTCTCTGTCTCGTCGATATCTCCTTGAGGAGTTCGAGTGAGCTCTGTCTCACCTGGAGTCGGACACATCTGCACCTCCTTGAGCCCTTTCGCTTGCTCTTATACCCACGTCCCCCCCGAACGCCGCCGGTGTTGATGGTGTTCTTTGCACCGTCTCATCACGCTTGTTATCAGGATCTGTCGTATCCGGCCTTCATAATTATCTAACCTCCAGTCATTCTTTAGCGAGAAAGCTTAACTCGTGCCGGACCGAAATAAGTCTGTCTATATATATATATATATATACACCACGATCCTCTAGTACTAGAACTAGTACGCCCACTCTGGACAGGCCACGACTCAAATTGCGGCTCCCAGTCTACTTGAAAGTGCCGCTTCACACTTGCTATCTCATAAATTACTTATCCGTTCGAATACGACCCCCGCTCGCTGCTTGTTGCGACCATGGATATGCAATTCTGTGGTCAGCAGATGAACTTCTCCCCGGTGTACGGTTTTCCGCCAGGGCAAGGAGGCTCCATTCCATATGCGGAAAGCCAATACGGAATTCATTCTGGATTTCCGGGTCTTCAGTACATGTACCCATATCAACAACCACGTAGCCATCTGATAGCCGAACACGCTTCGTTAACTGATGGCAAGACGGAGTCGAAACCGCGGCTGACCAAGGATGAAGTCGACAAGCTGGAAAAGGTGTTCCAGGAGAATCCAAAGCCTTCCAGCTCGGTGAAGGCTCAGTTGGCCGATAGCCTTAGGTTGGAGCGCGCAAGGATAAACGTATTTCTTCCGAACTCTCCTCGTGGTGGGTTGTTGCTGACTTCCTTCTTCAGAATTGGTTCCAAAACCGCCGGGCCAAGGCGAAGCAGGAAAAGAAACAAGAGGCATACGAAGCTCGAAGAGCGGCCGAACTGGGTCGTTCAGAATCAGCTTCCCCGCAGGAGTACTCTCTGAGCGACTCGATCGAGGGCTTTAGTGATAAAGGTCATCAACGCATGCAGCCTTCCTCGGCTCTATTCCCGGATGCCAGCTCAAGCTCTCAGACTTCCAGCACGGCATCTAACCGAGCCCAGGGAAGAGATGGAAGCGCCAGTCTCGCCGACTCGGAGTCTCCCGTTCTTCAATGCCCGGAACCTCAACAGGACGACTCTGGTGCCTTGCAGTCCCCCTTACCGGTCGAGTTTGCATCTCCTGGGATGAGGAGCTTCGCCCGTCAAGCCCAGCAAGTTTTCGCGAACCACGAATCCTCGGACGACCTTGCTTCCTCGTTATCTGCCCCGAACCAGGATTTGGATCCTGACGACCCGCTTGCATCTCATTTTCCAGGGTTCAACTCAAAAGAGAAGGGAATGCCAACCTGCCAGTACCACAGCTTGGTCGAAGCTCGCTTCCCTAGTTCCCGGACGGCGTCTTTCGTCGAACAGGACACTTCCGGAGTGAACGATATAGAGAGCTTGCGCACGAACGGCAGCGCTCAGGAAAGCTTGAGGCGGTCCGACAATGGCGGACATCTTCAAAGCACACCCAGTCCCGGTGATAGCTTCAAGTCACCACCACCTCCCGCGAACATTGCATCACGTCGAAAAACTTCTCGTCCGGCTGCTTTACAAGTATCCTCGCTGAGGAGTCGCCCATCCAATTTAGGAAGTGGATCCAAGAGTGGGATGGATGGTTCGAGGCGCATGGATTCTTGCCAGCCGGCCAATATACGCCGAATTGTCTCGACCAGCGGGAATGGTGCTGGTCGAATTCAGAAGTCCAACACAGGTCCGCAATCGCCCATGTACTTTAGTAAGTCTCCGGAAGCACTGCTTCATTTTCAAGCGGCAGCCTGCTCTCCCAGCGGGTCCATGACAACACCGTTCGCGGCACCTCCGACACCAAACACACCTGCGGTTCCGGAGCACCCAGTCTCAGAGCCAACAGTCCATTCGAGCTGCTCCGATGACGACGCGTTAGTTCTCAGTGCAGCTGCTATGCAACAAAATTTCATGACTGGGTTGAACGTCGATCTCGACCCTAGTACGCCGCCGCTTAGCCCTTCGGCAAGTTTCAACTTCCTGGGCAGCACCTATGGCCCCTGCGTCAGCTATCAGCAGGCGTTCATGCCCTTTTACCCAACCGAGCTTCCTATGCGCGAATACCTCGACCAGAGCGATGGCAGCCTTCCGACCACTCCACTTTACCCGCCCCCTTTGATGAGCGGAATACACCAACACAGAAGGGTGGCCAACCATGGCCCAACTAATGCTGAGTTTGACTGGGAGACGAACGAGTCGGTAATGTCGTCAAGGTCATCTCCAGGCCACTCTAGATCTAAACAGATCCAGTTCACCCAGAACATGACTCCCGGAAATTTCCCAGAACATCATGATCGATGAGCTTCACCCCCCATTGATGACAACTCAGATATCGGTTCTTGTCGTGACTTGCTTTACCGTGCAGCGTCATTCTAAGTCGGTCGACAGTAATGGCCGCTTCGATCCTATTAGGTTCTTGTATCAATAATTTTCTTTGTCGCGCTTGCTTTTATATTTGCAACAGCAGAACCGTGGCGTTTATACTCGGCAAGCGATTCCCTCTCCAAATACGACTTTCGGATCGACCGACACACACATACACACACACACACACACTCACACAATCTAGTCTCTTAATGTAATGGTTTGGTTTGCAAGGTTGGAAACAGGGCTGAGATGAACATAATGATACCACAGGGAAAAGGGGGACGGAGGACAGTTGAGCTACTGTTGAAGCAAAGGACGTATCAGGGCAGAGTATAGGCCGTATATACCAGTACTCTTTCGTTCTGCCCGCGTTTCCCCGGCGTCTTTGGAGAATAAGGTGCATTTTAGCAGGTGACGATGTACAATAACTCGTCAAGGAAAATGGCTGCGAAGTTACCATGGAGCTTCCTGGATATACAAGCAATAATTCACCCAAGAGGAAGGGGCGAGCATACGTTCAAGATTCCCATCCAGCGGGTCCGTAGGGCATGTGGACGTCAGAAAGTGGAGGTGGATATATTTACGCTCGGATGTCTAGGATACCAATATCGAATGGAACGTCTACCTCCTCACTATATCTCTTACGCCATCCATCCCACGTCATTGTTGAGAATGGCTTCTGCCAGTAGATTTGGTGCAATTCGGCCCCTAAACGCTTTATTGGTTCTAAGGGGTTCGCCTACTTAAGTACTCTGGTCGGGCTGGTTGGGAGTACATAGCGTAAAATCTCGCCATAACAAATCACAAAAAAGTACCCCCGGCCCCATTCGTTACGGCGAGAGTTCGTTATACAAATGAGATACGTACCGAGATCTCGTCTATGCCACCCATGTCAACTCCTTCACCCCCCCTTTAGCAGCCCAATTTTGGTGTTCGAGGCGCCCGATTAACGAAATTCC